>VMDR010009758.1:0-32549 GCA_007922815.1 Macrotus californicus
GGGTCTCTGCGGGTCAGAAGGGAGTGAGCCCTCACTCCTCTGAAATCTCAGGGAGAAGCTTCCACCCACCTGGACCCCTCGGCCTCTGCTGAGTGGGGACGGGAGGGACAGACAAACAGCATGCTGATAACATGCCCCATGGTGGCTGTGAGCTCGCCCACCTTCCCTGGACCTCCAGCTGTGCCTAGCGCATAGCAGATGTTTTCTTATTGAATCAAAAGGAAGCACTAGTGAAATCTGACCGCCTTGGGTTCCGGGAACACTGAGGCATGACTCCCTCCGCTAAGTTAAGTGTGTCTTCCGGAGGCCAGTGGCTCTCTTTTGTGGGTTCTTCCTTCTTTTGGGATTCTTGGTTGCAGTGATATTTGGGGGTGAGGGGTTTGGGATGGTGGTGGCAGTCACAGCAGTTCTGTGACAATAAAGGTATCTGGTGAGGAGCCCTGTACTGCCTGCTTGGGCATGTGTTCATTCTCCTGCTTTCCAATATGACAAAGGTTTTGGCATCATCCCCCCACCCCCAGCGCCCCACCCTGTACCACCCTTCAGTGCTGAACTAACCCAGGGGACACATCAGTTATCTGATGAAGGCTGTGATGGTCACATCTCTGCCTCTTCTCTTCCTTTTCCCCTCTTCCCCTGGGAATTTGGCATGTGAGCAGTGACCTTCTAACTGAAGCTGCTGATGTGATCGCAGGCACTGGTCCACCAATCCGGGGTGCTAACTGTGGTCACCCAGCCTGTGTCCATCAGCCACATTGCCTCTCTTCTTCTTTTTATTTATTGATTTTAGAGAGAGAGACAGGAAAGAAAAGAAAGAAAAAGCATTGGTTTGTTGTTCCACTTGTTTACGCATTCATTGGTTGCTTCTTATATGTACCCTGACTAGGGATCGAACCTGCAACCTTGGCATATTGGGATGATGCTCTAACCAACAGAGCTACCCGGCCAGGGCTATTCTGTTGTTTTAAGACTCAGAGGGTGAGAGTCATCTATTTTCTGCTCCAAGAGTCTGCTTTTTCTTCCAGCAAAAGGGAAAATAAATTGTTTCTGAGAATTACAAAGGATACTGGAACCATTTGGATCAACCTGCTTTTCTGTGAGCTCAGGAGAGGAACTTAATTAATCTGTCAAACAAGATCATTAATTTATTGAAAGCCATAAATTCCACTTGAGACAAGTTATTAGTCAAGAATACCATGGATGTTATTTATCCTTTATGGTTGAATATATGTAGCTTATCAAGCTCTAGGAATAAGTCACATTTTCCTCTCTTGCCAAAAGAAAAATCTATTTTAGATATTGTTTAGAGCATAAAAACTACATATTGATTTAAAAATACATATAAATAACCTACGTCCCCAAACTCATCTGTACTATGACAAGAAATAAAAAGGAATACATGGAACTTGGCAGACAAAGGAAGTACAGCTGCAAGAAAAACCTGCTCACCGGCTCATGACAAAACAGTGAGTCCTAGCCCTGACCCACGTGGTTCAGTTGGATGGGCATCATCAGGCAAAACCAGTCGGGGCACGTGTCTGGGTTGTAGGTTCAGTCCCTGGTCGGAGCGCAGGTGAGAGCAACCGATGTTTCTCACATCAATGTTTCTCTCCCTCTCTTTCTTTTTCCCTTCCCCTCTCTTTAAAAATAAATAAATACAATTTTTTTAAAAAAGTGAGTCCTAAATGAAGACATAACCAAACAGCCCTCATTTGCCCGGATACAGTAACACAGCACTTCCTTTGCTGAGTGAAAATAAAGAAACAATTATGACTTTAATTTCCTCTTGGAAAAGAACGGGAGGTTCACCCACTCAGCGACTCCCTGGCAAGGAAGGGAGGAACACAGTGACCACGAAAGATGCTGGATGGAGGCAAAGGCCAAACCATTTGTTCTCGTGAGTGTTCAGCGGGTGCCCCGATCCATCTCGAGGTCGGAGGGCCGGGGGAGTCAGTGCACCCAGCCAGCCTTCTCCCTGGGAAGAGTTAATGAAGAACGCGGCCTCCTGCTGCAGCACTTTCCAGCGAGGACTGATGAGACACAGAAGCATTTTCTAGGTAGCTGGAGGGCCCGTGCAGCTGTGAACTCACTAACTCCTGCAGCAGCAACTCACAAAGGGACTCAGAAGTGGCAAGTGATTGCAGACAACTCCCAGATAAAACAGAGATGGGTTTGGATGTGGCTGCATCTATTTCTCGTAGACACTAAAAGTCAATCGTTATTTTTTTCTTTTTCTATCCCTTCTTTTTCATCGTGTGTTCGTCTCAGACCCAGCCCCCCCAGTGCGGCCTCCGTTGTTCCCAGGCCCACATCTTGACAGGGTCCTGTCATCCTTGTTCTTCTCCTGGCAGCAGTAGCTGGCTTGGCCACATTCTTGTCTCTTTTCCACCACGTTTGCCAGCTAGCCCCCAGGGGATTTCTCTACTGGAGCCCTAGAGCCCGTGACCTCCACAGGCCTCCTCATTGGCATCCTGGGAGGGAAAGCGTTCCCATGCTGTTTCTGCTTCGGCTCTCAGCTGCTCAGTTACTACAGTCCCTTGAAAATCTTTCTAACACTCTTACCTTTTCTCCAGCGATATCTGTCTCTCCCACATATAAGGCAGCATGGCTTTGGGGTTAGAAACAAGGACCATGAAGCCAGACCAGCTGGTTCAGATTCTGGCTCTCCACTTCTAGCTGTGTGACCTTGGGAAAGTCACTTAATCTCTCTGTGCCTCATTTTCCTCATCTATAAAACCGAGGTAATAAATAATAGCTTATAAATAGTGCTGTTGTGAAGATTGGATGAAAGGTGCTCCGAATAGGGCTGGGAATGTACTTAGTCGTATTTAAGTGTGTGATAAATAAAATCAAAAGAAGTTTCACCTTCAAAAATACCTTCAAAATTTTTCAGGTAAGATATGGCTATTGTCCAGAAGCCAGAAAACATGCCCAAAGAAGATGAAAGGAATAAAAACAAGACACAATTCCAGAGGCCCTGAGGGCCCTTGGCCAAGCCTCATGGTTCCTGAGCCTTGGGGCCGACCTTGGGCTTGACCTTGGTGTTGCTGAGTCCACGTGCACAATCCCCTGTGAACCGCACCAGTGACAAACTAGTGTGTTTGAACAAGGGTTTCCGCCCTGGGGCTGCAGTTACTTGGACGTCCAGGGACGCACAGAAATAAGGTTGCAGGTCCATGTGCATTGCAACCCTCTCTGTAGATTGGTAATACATGTCCCAAACGGGTTCCTACCCACTGCTTTTACCCACTGCTTAGGGGCAGAGACCACCACAGGTGCCTGGGGAAGGAGAAGCAAGCTCCCTCTGACGGGGCTGTCCGCTGCCCCCTTGACCACACACGGTTGGGCAGGACCTCCCCAATGTCAGGGTCAGGCCCCTTCTGCCTTTGTTCTCTACTCTCCCATTTCCCTGTCGCTTTCTTTCAAAATTCGTAACAGACTTTCATACATTTAATTTCCTTTTTTTAGTAGCTAGCACTGCAGGGTTTTTAAAATATGCTTCTCGTGATAATACAGACTAGCATCCTGATGAAACAAAGCAGAACCCCAACCTTTAAAAAGACTGGGGACCCGGGAACCAAAGACAGCTTGTGAAACAACCAACCAGCCTGCTGGTGCAGGAATGAAGAGGCCTCAGTTTTGTGGTCCAGGGCAGAAGCTGAGTCCCGTGCAGCCAGGGAGTGGGGCGGGGGGGTCACCTGGTGGGACTGTCTGGTGAGGGTGGGAATGGTGAGGCCAGGCATTAGCTAGGGTATGGTGGAAGCAGAGGGCCAAGGCACCTCAAAGGGGAGCAGGGTGTATATTCATCTGTGTTGGTGGCACAACCCTGGGGCTGTTGTAGGTCTAACCCAGGCTTGTGAAAGATAGCCCAGCCCAGGGCAGAGATGGACGGAATGGCCTAGCGGCCAGGACTGTGTCTTCTCAGCACCCAGAGGTGACACTGTGTTGCCACCTGGGAGAGTGAGTACAGAGCCCAGGCAATCAGGAGGAAGGGCCTTGCTGATCGCCACAGCTAGGGTTAGATGGGGAGGTGGCAGTAGCAGCTGGCAGGGGAGAGAGTGACAGAGGAGGAGGCACCCACCCCAAGCCCATGGGCACTGGGCCAGTGGGATTGTGTGTGTGACTGGCCACTTTGGTCGCCCTGGGGACTAAAAGTGCCCGCAAGGGTCTGTCTGTAATTGTGCTTCCCTTCTTTTCTGTAGTTAAGTGATCAGGGGGATGCTGGCTGTGCGCATCCAGTGTCACTTGTCCTGCAGTCTGTTGAGCAATGTACTCAGAGGCAGAGCAGCCTATTTGGGGGCGGTTTCCCCCAAACGAGAACCAATGAGTGAGTTTCTCAAGGCTAGGGGCCTTGACTCCTTTCTCTGAGCGCCAGCAGCACTTGGAACATGGGAAAGTGATTTGTTGACTGAGTGAATGCATGAATGAATGAGTAAATGATAAATCTATTGAATCCATGCACCTCAGAGACTAAGAAAAAAGGACATAAAGCCATGTGGTCTGTGACACAGGCCTGCGTGGACGGGCTTCCCCCCTCCCAGACCATCTGTGAAGCATGTTGTTGATGGGGAGGGAGGGTTTCGGGGGAATGAGAGCTCAGACCACCAGAGCCTGAGGAGGGAAAACGCAGAAGGAAGCGTGAGAAATGCGTTGGTGTGCAATCATACAATTTATCTGCTAACTCAAGATGAATTTGAGAGTCAATTATGATGATTAAAATTATTTACTGAAAACCGGTTCCTCATATTGATGGATCTACAATATGGTTCTTTTTAAAACCTCTTTTATAAGAAAATTTTTCCTAAAAATGAGCGTTGGAGAGAAATTTTAGAAGAACTTCAAACTGACTTGAACATTGAAATATGATAAGCAGAATAATCATCCTCGGTCCATACTCATACTTCAATCAGCTTCCTGACCACATCTGTCCCTAACACTGTGTCCTTGCTTTTCAAAAGAAAGTGCTATTCTTTTCAGTGTGATATTATTTCAGGTTTTTTCACGGCATTGTCTACCATCTTCAAACAAGGAGAGCATTGTAACCGCCCCCGGGGACAGGCTCTGCCACTGTGCTCGTAGGCTCAGTGGAGGAGTGCTCGCCCCGTCCTCTTCAAAAGGGGCTTGTCCTTGTCCCTGGGCCTCTGGACATGGGGTGGGCAGGGTGAGAATGCACCCTGCTGGCACTGAGGGCCTCAGAGTTTGCCTCTTTTGTGGCCTGACCCTGGGCGTGTGACTGGCCTTTCCTGAGCCTGGGTTTTCCATCTGTAAACTAAAGTGGTTCCACTAGCTAATTTTTCAGATGTGGTTAATTCATTCAGAAATTACAGTGATCATTTGTCACGTACCTACCATGTTCAAGACACTCGCGTGTTCTCTCTCCAACGTGTGTGTGCATACAAACATACTGTGCGCACACACCGCAAGCATGTATACGCACACTTGTGTGCATAAGTATACACACATACATGCTGTGCTCCTGTTCCTCAGTCAGCCTGGCCCAGGCTCCCCTCCGAGTGCCCTGGCACCAGCCACAGCCCCCCGTTCACAGCTGAGTCACACTGGACCTCACCTTGGCACTCTTCAGAAAGCTTCAGACTCTGCACAGCACTGTCTCAGGGCCCCCAGGTTCAGCCTCACAAGCCTGGGCCCTGCACCCTGTCTTTCGTAGCTGGCCTCAGACTGCCTTTGTCCTCCCCTTGTCCCCAAGGAGACACCTGGACTCCTCTGTGCCCAGCTGCACCTGGGTCACTGACTTCAGTCTCCCTTGCCTTGCTTGACACCTCGTGGGCCCAAGCTCCCCTGCCCGAGCTGGGGCTGATCCCAGGACCTTCCGAACTTACCTCTCATTGCACAGAAGCAAAAGCTGACGCGTCTCTCTAAGCCTGTTTGACAGTGGCACCCCCAAGAGAGCCTGGCCTTTTCCATCAGGAACCTGCCCCCACCCAAGGGATTCCGAGTAAACAGAGAAGCCAAAATGAAGCTGTGCTCTTGCCAGGGTAAGTGCAGGTTCAAGACCACTTCCTGGACCTGATTAGCAGAGATCAAAAAGCTTGATGACATGCTGGGTGCGTGAGGATCTGGGGAGCAGCCTCTCATATAACCAGAAAGAGTGTGAATTGGTTACACTTCCGAGGAGAGCAATTTGACAAGATCTATCAAAATGTTAAAAGCATCTGCCCTCTGTCTCCGCTATCTACCGGTAGCTCCTCAGCAGTGTATTCATTTTCTATCGCTTCTGTAACAGATTGCCACAAATGCAGTGTTTACAATAACACAGATTTATCAAGTCACAGTTCTGTAGCTCAGAAAGACTCAGCTGGTTTCTCTGCTTCAGGGCCCCCAAGGCTGAAATCTAGGGCTTGGCCGCCTGGGCTCTTACAAGGAGGCTCTGGCGGAGGATCCATTTCCTGGCTCACTCAGATGGTTTGCAGATTTCAATTCCGTGAGGTTATAGCCCTGAGGTCCCAGTTTCCTTGCTGGCTGTCTGGTTCTCAGCTTTCAGAGGCTGTCCACATTCCCTGGCTCGTGGTCCCCTCCATCTTCAGAGCCAGCAATGGTGGGTTGCATCCTTCTTCTGAGCCTAGACTCTCTGGTCTCCCCTCATCTCTCCTGGCCCAGCTGGAAAAGCTCATGTGATCGGACTGTACACTCAGACTCTAGGCTGGCCTCCCGCTTTCACAGTCCATGACCCTCATTCTGTTTACAAAGCCCCCTGTGCCTCGGAAGGTAACATGTTCACAAATCCCAGGGACTAGAGCATGAACACCTTGGGGGCGGGGAGTCTACCAGCCACAGCTCCATCTGTGCAAAACGGTGTATCTGCAACAATATTCACTGCAGTTGTCATAATGAGACAATGGGAACCACCTAAATGTGAATCAGTAGGCAGTAGTTTGTAAATGATAATTTACACAGTGGAAGAAAACCTCTGCAGATGTTAAAGAAGGAGACAGCTCTAAACGAATTGAGATGAGAAGATCGCATTCTTGTATTTGGTGCACGAGGGAAAAGTATGAGTCTACTTATCTGTCTAAAGGAAGAAAGACTATGTGTCTATGTTATGTACCTGTATATATACACATATGTAATGTGCTATATATGTGCACATGTGTATGTAAGTGTATAGCAGCCATGCAACTCTGTTTATTGAAAAGATATGTAAGGACCTATTGGCAGCAGCAGCCTGGAGAGAGAGGAGTGGGAAGCCAGGGACCAGCAATGGCAGGTCCGCAGGGTGAAGGGTGCTGAGCTGGCCGAAGGGTCCTGACTCTGCCCTTTGCTGTCTGAGTGAGTCTGAGAAGCTTATCTATCTGTGTCTTCATCTCTTAATCTGTTCATTTTTAAACCTTAATCTCTCTGGACCTCACTTCCTTCTCTGTAAGTGGGGCCCCATCTCCTTCTTGTTGTAAGGATGAAATGAATTAACATATGGGCGGGTTTAGAGTAGGGCCCAGCACAGAGGAAATGCCGCAGAAGGGTTTGCTATCATGGTCTATTCAAAAACAAGTGACCCATTGTCTGGAGGGGTGGGGGGGGGCACCACATGGCTACATCCAGCCAACTCCTTTGTGGAACTTCTGGGCCCTCCTTGCTGATGGACCAGAGCAAGCCCAGAGAGGGCAGTGACGTACCTCAGTGGCTCTGGGACAACGAGCCATGGTGGGCCAGGCCAAGGCAAGGGAAGGTCCCTTGGCATTGGATCTGGTGGCCTGTCCCCACCCCATCAGTGGCAGCAGCGGGCACAGGGAGTCAAAGACCTCTGCTCTGTTGTCTCTCATTGACAAGGGCCTACTGGGGGGGTTGTAGTAGCCGTAGTAACAGTTTTTAGGAGAGGATGTGTCCACCAAGGTCTCTTTCCTGCCTTTCCCTCCTATACTCCCCTTGAATGAGTGCAGACCTCAGGAGCACGGGCCAGGCCTGCTGGCAGGGGGACCCGACCCTCACGCCGTCTCTTGTCCTGCAGCTGGGACGTGGGAGAACGAGCAGACTCAGCAGTTTCACTGAGAGAGTCGGAATTACTTGGGTTGCATGCTGTTTTTTGAAGTGCTGAGAAACAGTCTCTGAGAAACACAGGAACCTTTTTAGCAGGGGTTATAACTGGCTGCCAAAACCAGTCTGGGCCATAATTCCTTTAAGGCGAAAATTCAGACATTCCCATGATTACTCAAAAGGGAAATAAGGGAAAAGGAAATCGGGAATTTGTCCTAAATCGTTCACTTGGAGCAGCTGCCTCGGCCTTGGCAATCCTTTCTCAGCGCGATGCCTGCCAAGAGGAAAACAGGAAATCATGGGTTGAAAATTTTCTTCTCCCTCTCTCTCCTTTTCTCCTGATTTCTTAGTTTTTCTTCTAAAGATCAAGCATTTCGGCCAAGCCATCTCAAGAAATACCTGCCTTCTGCTCAGAAGCTGAAATGAAATGGCTGAAAATGAGGCCATCAAGTCCCGGTGACGAGCCTGGCCGGGATGCCCACCCCACAGAGATTGTTATGGCCTTGGCTGGAGCGAACCCTACCACCAGGCCTAGCTGATTTCTGCTCCCGTGCGTTCTCTGTCTTCTGACTACAGCTTGTGTTTCAGCCCTGCGGTGAACTATTTATCTCGGCCCCTCGGGGGTGATGAGAATGTGCATTGTTCCAGCTGAGAAACAGAGAACACGGGTCTCTTAGTTACATCCTGCTAACATGCGGGTGGAACATCCACAGATATTTGCCAACGTGGGACTTTTGTGATGCTACCAACGTGGGGCAGGGATCTGCCGGCAGGTGCCAAGGCCCTCTGGGGAGCCACGTCAAACAGAAGAGAATCTCCGTCTCCGTGTCTGGCTCTGAATTGCTCCTTGGCAACACCTGCATGAGAGAGCCAGGAAAAGGCCTGGGGTTTGCCGACCCCTCGTTTCCCGGTTGCTCGTAGAACGGGATGCAGTCTATGCACACGGGCTCGGCCCGGCTTCGCAGGAACCAGAGGTGAAACCTGGGACCTCATGTCACAACTGTCCAGCTTATTGTCTACAATCGTCACAATGGGGAAGCAGCCCAAGTGCCCATCAGTAGACACGTGGATAAAATAACT
Organism: Macrotus californicus; assembly: GCA_007922815.1. NCBI lineage: Eukaryota > Metazoa > Chordata > Mammalia > Chiroptera > Phyllostomidae > Macrotus > Macrotus californicus. The sequence continues at coordinate 9,070 of VMDR010009758.1, forward strand.
GGGGCACCTCATAATGGAATACTACTCAGCCATAAAAAAGAAGAAAAGTTCACCTTGTGGGACAGCATGCATGGACCTGGAGGACACTATGCTAAGAGAACTAAGCCAGTCAGAGAAAGACAAACACTGTATAATTTCACTCATATGTGGAGTCTAATGAGCGAGCTGAACTCACAAGCCAAGTAGAGAGAGACTCATAGAGAGCAGGATGACAGTTAAGGGGTGGTTGAGGTTAGGGGGTGGAGGGATCGAACAAGGAAGAAAAAGGACTCACGGACACGGGTGACAGAGTGGTGATTACAGGGGGAGGGGGCGGGTGGAGGTGGAAGAGGGGATGGGGGATAAATGGTAATGGAAAAAAATACAACAAGAAGAAAAAAGAAAAAACAAAAAGCCCAGCTTAGCCCTGGCCAGTGTGGTTCAGCTGCTGGAGCATTGTCCCTTAAACCAGAAGGTCCCAGGTTCAGTTCCCGGTCCGGGCACATGTCCAGGTTGTGGGTTTGGTCTCCAGCCGGGGTGCGTACAAGAGGCAACCATCCATGTTTCTCTGTCACAGCAATGTTCCTCTCCCTCCCTTCCCCTCTTTCTAAAATCAAGAAGCATGTCCTCAGTGAGGATAAAAAAAATGCCCAGCTTGCTCTGGCACCTGCATCATTCCATGCACCAAAAGGTTGTGGGTCTGATCCCAGTCAGGTTGTCTAGAGGAGGCAGCCGATCTCTCCCTCTCTCTCTCTCTCTCTCTCTCTCTCTTCCTCTACCCCACTTCTTCTTCTCTGTCTAGAATCAATAAAAATATCCTAAGGCAAGGAATAAAAAAAAAGCTCAGCTTGTCTCTAATTGAGTTGGCCGACGCTGTCCCAGCACCTCCACAGGTAAGGGGACTTGCCCAACACAGCCACCACTGTTGGTGCACCTGCCAAGCTCCCCTGACACAAGAGTTAATAGGACTTGAAACACTCACATGACTCACAAGCCATGAAAGAAACTGCTTCCATTTGACTCCTGAGTGGCAGCCAGTGCTGTCCACAGTTCCTTTTCCAGTTCTGGTCCAACAGGAGGCGAATCGCTGCTGTTTATGCCGGGGCTTTCTCAGTTCTTTTCCCTGGAAGCCGCGTGCTGTGTATGAGACGGAGGGCGGCAATCGACTGAGCCCGGGGGAGCTGCGCGTGGGATGCAGACAGCTGAAGTCAGTGTGGGCAGACGGCCACAGAGACCCCCCTGCCTCTGGCCCGCTGGCCAAAGAAAAGTCAAGTCCTGGCGGAGAGTCACGTCCAGAGAGCAATTTTCTCTTTGTCTCCACATTTCATGTTGTGTTTTGATTGTCTAGGAAGATACAGCTTGTGCAAAAATATATACACAGACTTGCCACAGAGCTTTTCTGCTCACATCTGTTTTGGAATCAGACGACCTGTGTTCAAATCCCAGCTCATACATTGGCTGACTTGCTGACCCTCAGCACGTCATGTCCATGAACCTTAGACCTCGCAGCTATTGTGAGGCGGGTGCTGCAGGGTCCCCCCTGTACAGACAGACCAGCTAAGCGCAGGCAGGACGACAACTTGCTCTGTGTCACAGGGTCCGTGAACACATGAGCGGGGTTTGCTCCCAGGTCTAATTCCAAATGAAAGTCACCAGAACGGGTACTGAACCGCTTCAGTTATGGACGCCCCTGTCTTGGCTGGCCTGGGCGGCCATCACAAAGCACCACACATGGGGTGCTTAGCCAATAGAAATGTATTTTCTCACAGTTTTGGAGGCTGGAAGTCCAAGATCAAGGGATCAGTAGGGTTGGTTTCTCCTGAGGCTTGTCTCCTTGACATACAGACAGCTGCCCTCTTGACATGGCCTCATGTGACCTTTCCTCTCTGGTGTCTCTCTGAGGGTGCAAATCTCCTGTTCTTGTAAGGACCCCAACAAGACCCACCCCGAGGACTCCTTTTAACTTAGTCACTCCTTGAAGGGCCCTGTCTTCAGATACAGCCACATTCTAAGGCATTGGATGTCAGGGTTTCAAGATATACATTTTGGGGTGGGGGACACAGCTCAGCACGTAACACTCATTTCTCAAATGAGGAAACTGAGGCACAGAGGTGCTAAGTCACCTGGAAAGTCAGTAGTGGGCCCTGAACTTGAATCTGCACAGATCGCTCCAGGGTCCCTTGCCAATCTCTTCCCTGCCCCATTTCTCAGCCTCTTGGGCTGGGCCACACCTATCCCTAACATCTCGGGGCCAGGACACCAGACGTCAAGAGGTAAGGACGCAGGGACTTAGGAGACCTGGTAGAGGCTGGCATCAACACCCTGAATCCAAGGCAAGAAAGACAAAAAGGAACATCAGGAGATGAAGTTTTGGATGTAAGATCTTACAAGAAAGGCTGCAGGAAGAAAACAGGTTTCCAGAACACAAGCCCTCTGAGTCAGATTCTGCCAGGGAGGCCTCTCTGTCCAGACCCTGACGCCTAGTCCCGTAAGAGTTCAGGCCTGGATGCAGACAGCGTGGGATTGTATGCGCTTCGGGCAAGCGCCTTGGACACTTCGAGCCTCCGGAGTTCCTGGGAGGAAGGGGCTCGAGGCTGACCGTGACCGTGACAGGAGAGAATGCACGTTTCAAGCCCTTCCCATGATGCCTGCCCATGGGGCTGTCAGCACCTGTCAGCCATCCTGACGGTGTGCCCACCTCCCAGACCCCTTCAGGTGCAGCAGGAGGGGCCAGGAGAGCAGAGATGGCAGCTGTCAGCCAGGGCCATCAGGCTGCGGCCGTGGTCCCCATCTGAATGCTTGTAATCACTCTCGGGGTCACAGGTGGGGCCAAGCAGGCCCAGAAGTTTAACATTCCAAACTGCTTTCTTCCTGCCACTGGCTTGCCAAGCAGCGAGTTTGGAAAGCAAACTCACACTTTGAGAGTGAGAAGGGGTCGTGAGCCAGGGAACTGGGGAGACCTTTCTGGACGGAGGCCTAGGTGGCACAGCTTTACTGCTGCCCTGAGGGGACAAGAGTGACTTGGCTGGAGCCAAACTAATCCTGGTTTTTTGTCTCGGGATCTCAGGGGCTGAAGCAAGCCAATTTTCCACAGGAGATAAGGAGGTAGCCCCCACTCCAGGAAACCTGTCCCCAAGGACCGTGAGGTGTGTACTAGACAAGAGGTGTCCTGGCCTCTGGGCATGGCCAGGTCTTCAGCTAACTGCATCAGTGGCCTAGGGCAAGTTTTCAAAATCCCATTCTCAGAGGTGCCTCTCCTCACCCTGGAAGCAAGGCTGACTTGATCAGCATACCACATGCCTCTGGATGTTGGAGGGCTGAATAAGAAGATCAAGTGCAGGCAAAGAATCATGAAAATGACCAAAAGGTGCTCCACCACATCCAAGACACTCACGTTTAGGTGGTGGGCATTTTCCAAGACAGCAGCCTGGCCCGCGGGGCACCTCATGTACCCCAGGGCAGGTTATAGAGCGTGAAACAATTCATGCTGTCTGAAATACTCCAAAAATTTAATTGTGGTAAACTCGGGGCAGGGCCTCGTCTTGAATTTTGTCCCGCAGAAGGTGTGTAGGAATAATGAGACATGGTGAGATTATTATCATCCTGGACTCCATCACATTAACTACTTAGCCCACATTTACATTAACCGTGCTGGTTACTGCAGAGGAGCGCAGGGAAAAGGCGGCCTTCACTCTGTTCGTTTGTCCCTTCTTTCCTTTAGTCCCTCGGTAAGCATCCATTTAATACCTATCACTGAGCCCTATGCCAAGTTCTGAGCATCCACACACTACGGTACAAAAATACATGAACATGCTAAGTGGTTTGAAGATGAGCAAAGTGCCAAGGGAGCCTAGAGAAGGGAAAATTCATCCGGCCTTAGGAAATCAGAGAACACTTCCTGGAGGAGGCAACGCGTGAGCTGGTTGTACATGATGGCTGGACTTTCAGCACTAAGAGATGGAGAAGAGCCTCACAGACAGAGGGACATGTGACATGAGTCAGGAGGGCCCCTGGCGGCCCCAGGGAAGCTGGGTCTGTCTTGGTGTAACAGGAGCTAAGAGCTGCTCCCACTCGGAATTGGCCTCACTTCCCCATCACTGAGCCCCACAGCTGGGCCCTCCCTCTTTCTTTCCCAAGATTCAGCTGGACCCCAGCTCCCACCACAAGCTAGAGGTGAAAGGGGAGTCATTAAGCCCCTGCCCTCTGCCCATCACCACTGCTGTCAGCTGGGGGACCAGGGACAGGATGTCCCTATCACTGGGCCCTCTATAGGTTGTGACCTGACTTTGCATCACCACCAGCCTGGGGCACAGAGAGGAGTAGAGGCTCCCTCGCTGTTGCCAAACTCCGAGCAGGGAGGGCAGGGGGACATCTGCTCACCAGCAGTGCCTGCAGGGCAGAGGGATGGTGGCCGAGGGAGAGGGCCCGCAGCAACGAGGTCCAGAGGCCATCATGCTAAGGAACACCCGGTGAAGAACTTCACTCTGGAAAAGCCAAATGGAACAAAAAGGAATGGAGATGTGCAAGAAGCAGCCTGAGAGCCCCCTGGAGATTGCTGCAGCCCGCAGCCCGCAGCTGGCAGGCTGGGTGAGGCTGGGTGAGGCGGGGGGACAGGACGGGTGTCTGCGCCGATACCTGAGCAAGGAAGGGAAGAGCAGGAGGAGCCCTGGTGTGTGTTGGGGTGGCTGAGGGGGAGTTTAGCTGGGGAGCTGCTACGGTGGAGCAGGGCTGAGCTGCTACTGTAGCAGACGGTGACCGGTCAGAGGGCTGGCCCCGGCCACCAGGACACAATGCTCAGCACAAGGTCAAGTCACAGGCTGGGCAGGGAGGGCTGGGGGAGAAATGACAGTGCCCCTGCCCCTGCCAGCCACTCATGAGGGGAACACAGAAACCGGGCGCCGTGAGGGGTGCTTCTTGTGCTGTGTCTCGGCTCGACGTCATGGATGTCTGTCCCACGTCCTAGTCACCGTTCTGGCACGTTCCTATGTGCTCCAGTGTGAAACTACAATCTTGAATGTGAAACCTCCTTCAAGGAGGCTTATTGGAAAAACAAGGCATTATCAGATGGTTCCCACATGGCAGGAGGCCCCAAGTCATCAGCATTCTACCAGACGTCGGCGTAGAGGCAGATAAAAAATGTCATCATTGCCAACAGTGGGTTGGGTGCCATGTTTCTCTGCAGGGGCTGGGTATCACCCCAGCGTCCGTCCGCCTGTGGCCCCAGGTAAGCACCAGGGCAGGGCCTCCTAACTTCTGCCTCACGGTGTGAAGCTGAAGGGGCTTGGCTTTCTGCTGTGTGCTGACCATCTGCAGGCAGGTGACCATTCAGCGCAGAGTTGAAGTCACAGGCGCAAACCCTGTCCTTGCCTGGGGAAGCAGGTCCCGGCCTGCTGGGCACAGGTCGCCCCTGACTGGACCCCAGGGCTGCTTGTTTCACCAGTTGCCACCCCTTGGGTGGCCAGCCCTACGGCCCCAGTTTCCTTGGTGTGGCCTTTGTCCCCACCTCGATCCATTCCCCTTTTGTTAGTCAGCTAGGGCTGCTGGAACAAAGTCCCACACAGTGAGTGACTTAACAGAAAGGGACTGTGTCAAAGTTCCGGAGGCAAGAAGTTCAAGGCCAAGGTGTTGGCAGGGTTGGCTTCTCCAGAGGGCTGTGAGAAAGGATCCGCTCCACACTGCCCTCCTTGCTTCTGGTAGTTTGCTGGCAACCTTTGGGATCCCTTGGCTTCTGGAAGCATCGCCCTGACTTCTGCCTTCATGTTCGCATGGAGTACCACCCCCTGTGTGCGTGCCTGTGTCCAAATTCCAGCCTTTTTAGAAAATAATTTTATTGATTGATTTTTAGAGAGAAAGAAGGAAAGAGAGAAACGCCCCTCTGTTGTCTCACTTATTTATGCTTCATGCGCTGACTCTGGTCTGTATTCTGACCCAGGATCGAACCCACAGCCCTGGCACATCGGAATGACACTCCTACTGACTGAGCTACCTGGCCAGGGCCCAAATTCCAGTATCTTAAGGAATGGCATCTGCAGTGACCGTATCTCCAATTCTGAGGTCCTGGGGGTCAGGGCTCCAACACACAAATTTAGGGGCGACACAGCTCAACCCATCACATCCTCTCCATCTTTGAAAACCTTTCCCGAAGCCCTCCTGGCCAACTGCACACACAGCCACGGCTGATGACCGCGCCGGCTCCTCCACCCAGGCTCTGTACTGAAAAGGGGAATCAGTACCTTCAGCCACTGCCGGCAGCCCCACGCAGGAGACACGGCAGCTGTCCACAGCTGTCGGGGCTCATCTGAGCTTCGGGCTTTCTGGAGCACAGAAGCCTTTACTCACCAGGCCGCTGTCTGCTACCCTTCCCCGGCCAGCTGTGCTCAGACCCAAAGTCCTCCCCTTTTCTGGAGACTGTGGAGGAACCAGGGAGTGTACACGGCTTTCATGTCCAGGATGCTTCTCCCTGAGAGAATTTCAGTCTATCCTGGTTCAGATGCTCATCTACCCACTTAACCCCTCCCCCACCGAATGAACCTGACCCCAGGAACCCAGGGAGCCTCGGCCAGTATGAAACAGCAAGTATTCGGTCCTGGAGCTCTCCGCTAATAAAATTGCGTTCCCGTGTCCTTCTAAAATGCCTTCCCTCATCCTGACCAGTGTGGCTCAGTGGGTTGGGTGCCTGTCCCTCAAAGCCGAGAGTCGCCGGTTCCATTCCTGGTCCAGGCACCTGCTTGGGTTGCAGGTTCAGTCCCTGGATGGGGTGTGTGCAAGAGGAAACCGACTGATGTTTCTCTCCCTCTCTCTCTCTCCATTCTCCTTTCTCTAAAAATAAATCAACAAAATTTAAAAACATAAAAATAAAATGCCCCCCTTCATGGCAACCCCTCTCTGAGCCCTCGTCTGTGAGGTTTTGGAAGGGCCTCATGTGGTTCTGGGCAATGAACTTGTGTCAGCAGCGAATGCCATCATGCACTCCTGGAGGGCCGTCTGGGGAGATGTGGCTGGTGTGATGCTTGCAGCCACAGGGCTACCCTCACAAGGCCACCCCTAGCCCTGCCACCGGGTTTTATTGGAAATTTCTAAATAGAGCAAGATCAGCCCTGGCTGGCATAGCTCAGGGGATTGAGCTTGGGCTGCGAACGAAAGGGTTGCCAGTTCGATTCCCAGTCAGGGCACATGCATAAGTTGCCGGCCAGGTTCCCGGTAGGGGGCGCATGAGAGGCAACCACATACTGATATTTCTCTCCCTCTCTTTCCCCTTCCCTTCACCTTCCCTTCACCTCTCTCTAAAAATAAATAAAACCTTAAAGAAAAAATAAAAAAAATAAGGCAAGATCAGTTTGCTGAGCTGGTCCCTGGCCCCGCCCTGTCCAAAGGGAGCTCTGGAGGGGTGGCCCTGGAGAGCTGGGGACTCATCTTGAAGCCACTCTATAAAGCCAACACAATGGTTTTGCTTGGGGAATGTCCTTATTTAGATGACAGGGCATTAAGGAAAGAATTCAAGCTTCCAAGTGCTTTGGTGTAGCTACAGCAGACCCCTCCTCAAGTTAGGGGCCTGGTCCCAGGCTCCAGCGATTCCCCGAAAGCCCCAAGGCCCCAGAATCCCCCGTATTTCTTCCCCATTCCTCCCCCAGAGGCGTGGCAGCGCTGCGGGGCGGGGCAGGGTGGGGGTCACCTGCTAAGGGGAGCAGGAGTTCAGAAAATGAGGTTGCCAGACCAACAGCCGCTGTGTGTGTGTGTGTGTGTGTGTGTGTGTGTGCGTTTTCACTTCACTCTGGCTTATTTGCCTTCCGTGTCCTACACAAGTAATGCTCGCCCACGGTAAAAGTAAAATTATTTACAAGGTTGTCAAGTAGAGAGTAAACAAAGCACACCTCTCTCACCCAAATCCTCACTCCCACTTTCTAGAAGTAACTTTGTTTTGCCATTTCCCCTGTTTCTCAGTGTTCTACGTGCACAGCATACTGAATGAATTCCAACCCTACATCCTGCTTTAAAAAAGTTAAATATGATAGCCTCTTGCTTAGATTGCTCCATCTCAGTATGTGTAGATCTAGTCCATTCCCAACCGGTGGATGATGACCCACCATGTGGCTGTACCCAGAGTGCATGACGGTCCCCTGTCAGAGGGCCTCAGGTTGTTTCCAGGTCCCGCTACTATGAACGAAGCTGCGAGGCCCATTCTCACGCGTGTGTGCGCTGCTTGCATCTTCGAACACATCTGTAGAATAACATCCTTGGTATTGTTTCATGGAAACCACGTTCATTTAAAATTTTGACATTCATTTCAGATTTTGACAGATGGCTGAATTGCTCTCCAAACACGTTCCATCAATTCCCGTTCCCGCCATCAGGGTGCTTCTTCACACCTGCTGCATCAAGAATTGCCCGTGTTCTCATCGTTGCCAATTTTTTGTGTGAAAACAACAACATCTTGTTGCTTCAACTCTGCAGTAGTAGGATGAGCACCCTACCACGAACGACGGACTGTTCGAACATACAGCCTTTGTCTAGACGTCCACATTGTTTTTTCATTGACTTAGAAGTCCTTTGTGTTCCAGGAGGGTGTTAATGAGTCGATCCCCAGTGTGAGATTCCTTCTGTCAGGTTGTCCCCCACCCTGCTTATCATCTGAACCCCCAGGAGAGTAAGATAAGGATACCTTCCTGGACCCCGTCCCACAAGGCCTGGTCCAGTGCATCTGGGTGGGACCCAAATGTTCGAAGGATTTTTTTAAAGCTCCTCAGGGGATGCTGATGATCAGATTCCTCAGGATCTGGCTTAAAGGCCACAGGATTTACTCTGTTTCCCTTTTGTAGCGAGCAGGTTCCCATCTCCTTAAGACAAGTGGTGAGAGCCTGGGGGTTCCTTGTTCCTATTTCCATCACTGGGGGCCCTTCTAGATGCTTTCTCACAAAGGCGGAGGGACAAGGGAACGAGACTGAAGTCAGGGCTGGGTTGAGCACAGCTGACCCAGATTCACAGGAGCCCTAATGCCCTCGAGGAGATCACTCCCCAAGGCCAAGGGATGCTGCAGATGCCCCACCTGCCAGGGGCGGCAGCTCCTGGGCAGGCTTCTCCGGAGGACGATCCCTGTCTGCCCCACTCGCTTCCAGGGGAAAAGTAACCTGCCACTTGCTGAGGGTAGAATTGGGGCATGGCACACCTGGCTTGTTTGGTGAGCATGGGTTGCTTGCTCTGGTCCTGGGTAGGGAAGTACGGACTCATTCTCCTTGCCTTGGCTGGCACGAGCTTCTTCCCACCCCCCACCCAAAGCTAAGGTCAGCTCTCCAAGGGAAGACCACGATGTTGTGGGGGCTGAAAGCAAAGCACGCTTCCCTCAATGAGGCAGGAATCTTCCTGATCATGTGTCATTTTCCTCTGGTTTCACATCCCTGTCCTGAGGGTTCGAGTTGTAAGCATTGATCTGATTCAGCTGTTTGTAACTCGGAGTTCGCTTCCCCATAGAGGCCCTGTTTGGGTGGAAGTCAACTGCCAGCCTGGTCTTTTATCAAGTCCACGGGTGGGTGTCGGTTCCCAGGTCTCACCTGAGCAGGACAGCAGTGGCCCTGGCTCTCCCCACCTGCCTCGGCCCAGCAGGACCTGGACTGGGAGGGCCACTCCCAGAGTGGCCAGGAAGTCCGAGGGGAGGAAGTCCCACCCTCGACGGCTGTTCATGGTCACTGTTTATAAATTAGACAGATCCGGCTTTGACAAGTGGGTACCTCTGATATTGCACAGTCATTCTGCTTCACGGCCAAGTAACGCCAGGCAGCAAGCACAGCCTATTTGATGCCAAGGAACAGGAAGAAAATAGATCATGCTTAAGTTCATAAATAAACCTGATTTATACATCGTAAAATCCACTTTTTGAAAAGTCTGGCATTAAAACAAATTTACGACGGGCCACAGCCCACAAAATCTGTTTCTTACGTTCCCTCAAAAGGGTTTGATTTAAACACACTTCTCCCCAAACCTTTCCAAATGCTAAATTCCAACAGCACTCCAACTTAACCAAGACCCTCTCAGCCCCCTGGGTCCCTGACCAATTAGAATGTTACATTTTCACTAAACCGGGAAGTACTAGGTTGACTGCAAACCGCCCACCGTCCTCAACTTGCCCTGTGGTGACTGTCTCACTTGCACCGGTAATCTTCACAAACTGTCCCTTTAGGACGAGGTCACGGATGGTCGCTCCCGGAGTCCTAATTCTTTTTGTTTTTTAAGTCACTTCAGATGAGGAAGTAAAACGTCCTGCCTGTAAGACAGTGAAGGCGGGGATGGAAGCCTCTCACACCCAGCCTTGGGGCAGCTCCCGGCGGCGGTGGTGCCTGGCCGTCCGTTCAGCCGACTAGCCTCCCACTGTAAGGACAAGGCTGTACTTGCCCCTGCCCTCCCTTCCGACATTCCTTACCCCCCAGCCCTGCCCTGCTACATTTTCCTTCTCTGCATCTATCATCCAGCTACATACTGAATGTTTTCTTTCTTTCTTGATAACCTTCACAAGGGCAGACTTTTTGATCTGTTTTATTCACCACTATCTAAACCAGCATCTAAAACAATTACCAGCACATCGGACGTGCTCAGTAAATACTCGCTGAGTGAAGGAATGTTGAGAATACCGCGCAAGCTCTGTGTTGGGTTGACGTGGGGTGTCTCCGTCAACTTACTCCTTTGTCGACAAGGTCCCTTCCCCATCCCCCTTCCTTGCTGCCCACTCCTTCCTCTGGGTTCGGTGTTCTTATTCCTGAAACATACACTAATTAGTTCTTTCGGTGAGGTCTGACAGCAGGGAATTATTTTAATCTTTGTCTATTTGAGAATACCTTTGTTTCCCCCCTGAACCTGGAACAATATGTATTATTGATATAGATTTCTAGGATATCAGTTATTTCCTCTTGGTACTTTGGAATGGAATCTCAACGTATCTGTCGTGTTGCTTCTGAGAATTGTACTCTCAGTCTAATAGCGTTTACTTTTTTTGTTATCTGTCTTGAATTTCCTGGGGCTGTTTCTGAAGACCTTTATGCTGGGGATTCTGTAGGTTCCCTACAAGTCAACCCTTGGATTTAGTTTTCTTGATCTTGCTTGGGACTCATTGCATTTCAGGATTCTGAAGAGGTGTGTCTTAAATCAGTTCTAGAAAACTCTCGGCCATTTTCTTTCCAATGTCAACCTTCCCTCATTCTGTCTTGGGACTCCTAACCGATACTGCTGATTCTCATTATTTGCAGTGATTAGATTCTGTAAAGTCACCATAAACACTAATAAATGCTGAAGCATCGCCCCTAGTGGAAGTACAAGGTTAGGTTCTTTAAACCTCTGGTCGCCACATTTTCATCAACGGATGAATATATCACTTTGTTCTACGTGTGTGTGTTTAAGAACACACGTTAAAAAGTATTGTTAATTCGTTGGCATCGAAATCACAACTAGCAGTTCTATACCCCGGGTCTGAATGAAGCTGATCTAACACGCGTGTTTTTTCTGTAAGGCACATTACTGCTTTCTCAGGCTTAGGAATGCTAGACGGTGCTTCAGGACTATATTCGAGGACCATTTTATTTTATTTATTTTTTGTCCTCACCCGAGGACATGCTCACTGATAGGGGAAGGGAGGGAGAGAGAAAGGGACAGAAACATCATGTGAGAGAGACACACCCCTAACTGAGACCAAACCCACAACCCAGGTATATGCCCCGACTGGGACTCAAACCCTGACACTTTGGTGCATGGGACAATGCTCCAACCAGCTGAGCCACACCAGCCAGGGCTGGGGACCAGTTTAAACAGTGAAATCAGCCACACAAAGAACTTAAAATGCAAAAAACGTACCCCTGAGCCAACTGTGAAAAGGACACAGTGGTCTACAGCGCGGAGCTGATCCTGGGAAGCAGAAAGTCACCTCGGTCAACCTCAGGGAGGGACGTGTGCATAGGGCAACCCCAGATTTTTTCCCACTTGTACGTCTCTGCAAACGACTGTGATGTGAGGTTGCAAATACATTTTGCAAGCAGGCATATTAGCAGCTATGGGATCCACAAGTAATGAGGATCAACTGTAGGTATTTGGCTTTGCCTCGCGGTGGGGGGGAGGGGGTCTCCTTACAAGAACCGATTGTACTGTTTTGACCATTATTTCCAGGTGTTCTATAGCCAAGAGAGTGAGCAGGCTATATCTAAGCCAGCTTCTTGCCCAAGAAGCAAGTTCTTGCTGTTGCAGGGAAGCACATGGCACCACCCAAGACGTGTCTGTCTTTCTGGCCCAAGGGTTATTTTAGGCTGATTATTTTCAGGAGACAAAATTTCCAGGAAGAACCTTTGACCTTCCCCCTGACAGCCTCAGAGAATTTAACTAGCGGACCGCTCTAGGAACAAAGCCATCGTCACAGATAACCGCAGCACAACAAGAACCAGGTGTGATAGAGAGGAACTCAGCAAGGCCCATTTGATAAAGGCTGTTGCCATGACCCAGGGTTTCTGAATGGTCCAGCAAGCATTCATTTTCCCAACATTAAGTCTCTTTGTCTTCCTGTGAATGGCCAGCCTCACTTCTCCTGGAAGTTTCCGACCTCTACCTCGTTCTCCTGAGCCCAGAGTGACATCGTCTTGCGTGTCTTTGAAATCTCTCATCTTTGTGCAGATTCTCTGTACGTAGTATTCTTTTTTCCTGTTAGCCTGTCTTACGTCATTTTAATTACTCGGCGAGCCAAAAGAACCGAAGGAGGGAAGGGGAGAAACCTTTTTCTCCCCAACACTGTTACAACTAAGTCACGAACGAAATGAAAGAACAGTTTCCAGGTGGAAGCAGCTTGGCGTTACTGTGCATATGTTTCTGAACAAGCAGCATAGGCAAGCAGCTCACGAGTGGGCCGGCCAGTAAAAGAATTCCGGGAACTCTACTCGTCCACCTCTCGGGATCGCCTCCATTCATTGAATCATGTATGAGTCTCACCAAGTGCAGCTTCTGCTGCACGTCAGGCACTGAGCTAATAACTAGGATAAAAAGGATGAAAGGAAACGCTCTGTGTCCTCGGGGTCCTTACAGCCTCGCTGTGAAGACAGAAGTGAGCCAAGTCATTGGCGGAGCACACAGCCTGACCAGCTCAGTCTGGGAGTCTGCGGAAAGCTTTGCAGCATTTGAACTTGGTATTGCACGCCTGGTGTGCAGCACGGCTTTGTGCCAGGCACTGCACGGGGCCTGGAGATGCGATGTGGAATCCGGCAGGCAGGGTCTCTGCCTGGAAGGCGCTCTGGTCTAGTAGGGGACCAGCAGGCATGACACGCTTATGACATACTGGGTCAGACATATCTTCAGTTTGCTCGGTTCCAACATCTCCTGGACCTCCTGGAGGCTGACCAGTCCCCTGTCCTGGGGAAGCCAGCTCTCCCCTTTGGCTGCCAACTCGTCGTGTGCGGTGCGTTAATGCCTTCTCTGGTAACTTCCAGACTTGAGCTACAATGCCACCACTAGTTTTAACATCTGGCTTCCAGGTGGTCAGACAGTGCAGCCCAGAGCATGAAGGAGCTCTGACCAGCGGAGGGACTAGAGCAGGTGAGGGCCAAGCCCTCTCCTTCCCGTGACTGCTCTCAGGCAGCTGTTCCGAGCCATCTGTGGGCTGTGCTGGGGGCCGGGCGGGGCCTCCTCCTGAGCAACCAGCTGCCTCTCCTTGAAATGCCCCCTGGGTGCCCGACAACCTCTCCCACTCTCACTGCCTCCAACCTGTGCCTCCAAGGAAAACACTCTCATGAAACCTTTGTCTCATTCTGTTTTCTAGGGAAGCACAGCTAAGACAGTAGTTCTAACTTGGGCTGGAATCTTTGAAAGAAATAAAAGGAAAGGCTTTCCCTGAGCACCGCCTTCTTGAGGGAGGTGATATTTAGGCTGAGCCTTGAAGGAGGGGAGGGTAGAGCTAAGAGTAGCAAGGGTGTAATGATCCTTTTTTTTTTTAATTTTCTGTATTAGGTGATATTTTGACATCTGGGGCTCTGCTGCACCTGGAAGACTGCCCCTCCCAGGGTTCACCAGTTCCTAGAGAGTGAACAGCTCACCTGTGAGAACACCTTCCATGTGCCAACCAACCAATCCAGAGCCCACACCCCAGTCACCTCCTCTCCGGGGCTTTCATACTCCAAGCCACTGTTGAACCACCTAAGCACCCAGGGCAGGGACCAGACCACCAGGGACAGCCCCTGTACCCCAGAGCCCTGAAGTCACTCAAGGGTGGCTCTGTGAAGAAGGCAGGAGAAGAGGAGGATGAAGGCTGGACATCCTGACAGGAAGGTTCTAGAGAAACTCCGAAGCTGGCGTGGTGCCAACTCCCTCCTATCTCGGGAGCCAGGTAAGGGCAGGGGGGACAAGGTGGAGAGGGGTGGCCCAATGGCGGACCACATGTCACCCAGCATGGGAAAGGGGAATCAAAGCCAAAGAGGAAGCCAGAGCTGGAAACTCCTCCCCCACCCCCATCCCCACCCCCACCCCCATGCTCATCTCCACCAAATGCTTGCTCCATGTAGCTGCCTGGGCCTTTCAGTTCAATGTCAGGGCTGCCGATGTCTGCATTTGTTACAGCTGGGTGGTGCCGCTCTGAAATTTGGGGGCTAATAAGACTGAAGATTCGGCTGTGTCCTGTAAGGTGTCACTGCTTTCTGGATTTTCTCTTTAGAGACAGGAAGATCAGATGTGACGCAGTCCTGGAGTTTAAAACTCAGCGTGGGTCTTGGGGTACCAGGGTGAGGTGACAGACTCCCTGGGGCTCTATCTTCATCCTCACCCAGCCAGTAAGCTTTTCCTGGGGGCGGGGCAGGGTTAGAGACTGTGGGTGGGGGTTCTGGGGAAGGGGCAGGCCAGTGCTTTCAAAATTCCAGGGTGGAATGTTACTTGGCATATGCCTGCCTGTCCCCCTCTTAAGAGCCTGCTTCCATTTATTCTTCTGTGGCCCACCTGCCAGGTGAGGATCACAGCTCCACTCCCTACATCTTCCATTTACCGGTGAGTCTCCTGAGACCCGGGAAGATGAGGTGACTTCCCAAAGGCATAGACCAGCCAATAGGAAAGCAGCAGCAGAGCTCAGGCCTCCTGGCTCCCTGCCAGCCTCTGGCCACCCATACAACCAACCAGCTCAACCGGCAGGGACAGTCCTCCCTGTGTCTCCTTGGTAGTCTATGTGGGGGATGAGGCCATTGTAAGGACTTGGCTGGACCCCTCTTATTTCCAACCTGCGAATGCACTGGAAACGAGTGTGTATAACCCTCTCTGCCCCCGTCACCAACTCCCTGGCTGGTGAGGACTCACTAGCCCAGCTGGGCTGATGGGAGCTGTCCCTCAGGGCCTGGAGTTTTGCTTTGACACCAAAGTGGACCCCTTGTGGTTCCCTCTCCAGAAAGATGTGTTTTGTTCCCTGGAATCCTCTCCATCCTAAGAAGCTTTGAATAGTCAGAGGCTTCAGGGAGCTGGGACCAGGACCTCCACCTCGTAAAGGACCTGGGGGCCACAGAACAGGCCCCAGACCTGAGCCAGCTCTGTGCTTTTGTAATTTGGCTCCTGGGACTCTAGAAGGGCCTCTGATCTGGGCCCTCTGCTGCTCGAACACCTCCTAACCTGCACCCCGAATACAGCTCTGTCCATGAGGGGAGCAGCACTGAAACAGACTTATCCATTCTCCTTGCAGCAGACTTCAAGGGCACCGACTCCGCGTCTGCAGAATCAAGGCCACACGTTCATTAACACTCCCTGATCTGCCACAGCCTCCCCCCCTCGCACACGCGCTCTCTCTGTCCTTTCAAAGGCTTCAGGTGTGCACTGCACATTCCTGCCTCGAGGCATGTGATCCTCTGCCTGGTACAGATCAAACACACAGTAGATATTTGTGAAGCAAATAAGTTTTTCGGTGAATGAATGAACCCTGTCCACCTTGAAGAGCTCCTTCCTGACCCTCACGGATTAAACCCTGACTCGCCTCAGACTTGACCTCGTTCTCGGGACTCATCCAGCACCCACTGCCTGAGCACATCCTTTGACCTCTTTCCAGAATAGCCCCGCACGCCACCGAGCGTGTCCTTGAGTGTCCTTGTGTTTTCTGTGCTCTGCCACCATGAGGTTTCCAGTGCAAGGTGTTTGACGAGTTATACTGTGGTAGACGGGAGCACAGCAAGGACGACGAGCCAGGTACAGAAGGTCACCAGGACAGAAAGCACCAGGTGCCTAGTAACAGGCCAAACTGAGAAAACAAGGACCGCGCCTCCCCTAGCATATGGCTGGTGACCTCCGGACTGTCACATTGCTGGTCACGTGATTCGGACCCTGCCCTGACCATTTCTCCCCTGGCATACTGCTAGTCATGTGGTAGAGCAGGGACAAGGGGGCCTCAAATGACCCCCATACAAGCCCTTGCATGATCACTCCTTCACCCATTAAGCCCTAGAGAAGATATCTAGGCCTCGTTTGTATTTCAGCTCCAGGCCCAGAAAAGCAGCAAAATCAGACAAGCGAGCCATGGCTGACCTCGGGACCGGCTGCACTGACTAATGACCCCCTGTTCTGGCACTGACCCATCAGTGGAGACCATGACCATGAAAGGACACACCTGGAAAGCTGACGAATATTCCTCCCCCTGGGACCTCCCCTAAAACCCCTGCCCTTGGGACAGAGGGCCCAGGCTGTCTCTCGGGAGCCAGCCCACACCTGTCCCCTCCTATAGCCCTCTTCTTTCCCCCAGCTACATTTTCCTCGCCTCTCTCTCTCTCTCTCTCTCTCTCTCTCTCTCTCTCTCTCTCTCCCTCCTAAGCTCCAGTGGCCCTTCTTTCTCCTCTGTAACTTGCTTCCTCAGCCCATCTCTTCCACCACTGACTTTTTCCACCTCTGTGACTTTCTAAGTAAACTTTCTCTTACCATTTGAGTCTTGACTCTGAATTCTTTCTCAGCCAGAATTCAAGGACTGGGGTGGCCCAACCAAGGTCTGTCTGACCCCACCAGTCTAACCCCTGGTGCCGTTCCCATCACCAGCGACGATACCACTGCCGTCCATGACCATTCCCTATAGAACCAGCCTCGTTTAAGAAAAACAGCCAGCACCGCGGACGGCTGTAGAGCTTGCTGCCCGCTGGGGTGTGCGCGGCCCCAGATGGTGTCTATGGCAACCACGATGGGTCGGGACTGGGTCCCCCTTGGCCACCTGAGAAAACTGAGGCTCCCACAAAGAGTCACAGATGAAGAAACAGACTTTCCGGATGCAAAATGCGCTGCCCCTTCCACCGAACCAGGACTGACAGTCAGATTCAGCCTGTCAGGAACAGATGGTCACCCTGGCCTGTTCTCAATGTCCCTGCCAGGGTTTCACTGGCTTTCCTGGTCTGCCTGAGCCAGCGGTTCTAGGCAAAGGACACCTCACTGTCCCCCCCAAACCAGGTTGTCTTCAGCACGTTCTTGATCTGCCTCTCCAAGGCTTTGCTCCCAGCAGGAAGTAATTATTAAACATTTTGAAACTGTTCATCATTCTGGTAAATGTACTTTTTTTTCTTATTTGTACATTATGCAGAGGGTGGAAATCCTGGATTTCCATATTGAGTTGATTGCTTCACCTGATTAAGTTTTAAATTAGATTAATTTTGCACTAGTCAGATGGAAGGCAGAAATAAATTGACTGGCTGATGCATGAGTGTGCTTAGAAGTTCCGACTTGACAACAGCTGGGTGAAGGAAAAATGGAATAAAAGAACGTGAAAATGGCGTTGATTTATATCGGCAGTAGTGGAGCCACTCACAAAACGGGGCTCCCAATCATATTTATCTAGGATCGTTCTGGGCCACAGGGAAAAGTGGAGTAGCCAGCTGAGGAAGCCTGGCAACCCTGAGAATCTGAGTGCCTAAGTGAGGGCTCTTTCTTTCAGACAGGCCCTTCCATTTGATGGTTTAGGACATTTAAATGCCAGTGTCCCCGGGACTGGTAACACCTTGGGTATCATCAGTAGTCTCTGTTTTTCCCTGAAAGCACCACATGTGTGTTTGGGGGTTGGTCGGGGATGAGGGGATATAGATCCCAGAGAAGAGCCTGAGCTTTGCATACCATCCAGTGAGGTGCACACCAGTTCTCAGGGATGCTCAGCTCGCATCCTAGAAAGTTTAAGAACGAGGCCCCAGTTAAGTTTACTGTTTTTTTCTGGTCCAGCTTGTCCTTTGGTGTTTTCATTTTATGGTGAGGGGAAGGGTAGGCTGTCATCTTGTGGTTACTTTTCTTCCAAAAGTACTTCAAAGAACTTGGCTTCCTGGGTGGGTATTGACCCAGCAGGACGTCTTCCTGGGCCTTCGTGTGCAAGTCTCAGCTTGGAGAAAGCCTTTGTCCCCATTCTGGGGCCCAGACTGGGATGGGGAGCAGAGGAGAAAGTCTGGTTCCTTCCTGTCCAGGGTGTCCCAGGGCAGGGGGCTGACCACCCTGTTGGCACATGGACTAAAGGCAGGACAGTTTCCCGGGAACTCCCGGGTGCCCCAAACCTGGGTCTGCAAACCTGGGTCTCAGGGTTCAGAAGCCTGTGCCCCAAAATGGGCTTATCTTTCACCGCACCTCAAATTGTTCTCTCTCAGTCACCCTCACACCACAGTGATTTAAGGAAATCTTGACCATGACCTTATTGACCAAGTGAAGAAACAGAAGCCAGTCCTCCAGGGCCACTGCAAGGCCAAGCCCCACGCCACCCAGGTCAGCTTATACTGCTCACATTCTACCCTTACGAGGGAGACCACACAGGAGCATTGCCTTCTTTCTTGCTCAGGTATTTTCAGCCCCCTTTCTGTCTGCTCACTTCCTGCTCTGCATCTCAGTTCCCCCAGTGTGATGGCAACCAGCAAGAAAAAGTGTCATGTCATGGCTCACAGATTTCCAGTCGTGCAGGTGTGCCCCTCTGCCCCGCCCCCAGAAAGCATGTGCTTTTTCGTGTTGCACAGAGGTACCAGTAATCCAGGAAACCCTAAAACAACCACCAGGGAAGCCTTTGGTTGCTAAGGTATTTCATGAGCCAGATTATCCCCCCCAGTGTTACTGAGATAAAATTGACACATAACATTGTATTGGTCCAAGGGGCACGGCGCACGATTTGGTATAAGTATATAATGCGCAGTGGTCACCACAATAACTTTAGTTTCATCACAACGTGTAATAGTCATTGTGATGAAAGCTATTAAGGTTACTGTCTTGGCAACTTTCAAACACACAGTTCAGTGTTGTTAGCTGCAGTCACCAAGTCACGGTTCTGTGAGGTGATGTCCTCACAACTTACTTCTCTCGTAACTCGGAGGTTTGGTTACCCACCTTCACCTGTTCCCCTCCCCACACCCCCCCCGCCCTGCTGCACACACACAGGCAACCCTCAAACTGTTCTCTGCACACATGTGTTCCGTTTTTTAGAGATTTCATACGTTATATGGTATTTATCTTTCTCTGACTTAGTTCACGTATAATGCCCCCATGGTCCATCCAGGTTGTTGCAAAGGACATGATTTCCTGCTCTCTTATAGGTGAATAATTTTGTCTACCTACAACTTTTTTATTCATTCATCTGTAGATAGGCACTTAGGTTGTTCCCATGTCTTGGCTAATGTAGATGACTATGCCATAAGCGTGGCGGTGCAGGTATTTTTTTGAGATAATGAGTTTGTTTTCTTCCCACAAGAGGAATTGCTGGATCATACGGAAGCTCTGTTTTTCATTTTCTGAGGAATCCCCAAACTATTGTATTTTTCATAATGCCTGGTACCAAATTCAATTCCCAGCAGCAGAGTGCAAGGGTTCCCTTTTCCCTCCACATTTTCACCGACACTTGTTATTACTTGCCTTTTTCATAATAGCTGTTCTGACAGGTGTGAGGTGGTAGCTCAGTGTGGTTTTGATGTGCATTTCCCTGGCGATTGGTGATGTTGAGCATATTTCCATGTACCTATTGGTCATCTGTATGTCTCATTTGGAGGACAGGATGCCTAAATGCTCACAGTGGATTACAGGATAGCATAGTAGTATGATCTCATAAACACATGTAAATCTGTGTACATGTTCATTAAAAAAAAACCTGAAAATCTGTAAAACAACATTAACAGTAATTCTTCACCTATGGAGTTAGAGGTAATTTTAGTTTTCTCCTTTATATAGCCCTGATTTTCCAAGTATTCAGAGGAGATATTTATTTCTTTTTCAATTTAGAAGTGTATGTGTTTAATGTCTCAAAACCTTGGATGTGTAGCTTTCATTGAGACATTTTTAGCAACAATAATAGTCCCACAGGAGGGAAAGTGATTCTGAAGCACACCTCAGATCAGTATGGCTGGTCACCGGGTGCCCCGTTCCGCTTTGATCTTGTTGTTGTGTTGCTTGCTGTGTTTTTAGAATAAAGACTCAGACTTTGAAGTAAGTTAGGTCAGATGCAAAACTGCGTTCTTTTTCTTTGCTTAACTTTGTGGGAACAGGGGCTTTCATCCTGGTCAGCTGGGGAGAAGAAGAACCTTTCAAATCAGGGACAGGGTGAGGAGACTTTTCACAGCAAGGCAACGTCCAAGGTGGCGAAAGAGGCATTACTTTGCCGCCGTGAAGACATCTTCACGCCGTGGCTTCATCTCGCTACTGGCTTCTCAGTGTCAAGAAACCCCAGTGTCACAGCAGGGAAAGCATTAAATTATGAAAGTCTGTGCCTGAGAAGCTGAGGAGAGGTATTTTGTGAACACCACTGTGACTATTAAATCCATTTTACTGTGGACTGAGACTTTCTTTTCTTAAATTCGTGGTGACACGCTCCTTTGACTCATGTAGGGTAGCAGGCACATTGCTTTATGAGGTCGTTCCCTCCTGCTTTCAAAAGCACCCTGGAACCGAAAGCAGAATGAACAGCAAAAAGAGGCCGGCCTATCTGGAAAATGGTCCCAGTGGGTGGGTTGCCTCACAGTTAGCCTTGCGAAGGTGCTCATGGCTCAGCCTCAGAAGGGATGGAGTTGTCATGGTGATTTACAGAGTTGCGTGTGGGGAGGCAGGGAGTTGGGGGGGGCTGGGTTTCATGGGAAGTAAATGCTCTCGTGTAATGGCTGGTGGGAATCTCATCTGTGTCTGTAAAATCCAGACTCAGAGATTAGATTGGAGGGCAGTGATCAACAACTCTCACTGGGGTTGAAATGCTAATGTTCATTTGAATTTTACTATAATCACTCCTTTTTCATACCTCCTTTCCAGTTGTGCGGTCGTATATTGGGATGTAATTAAAGCAAATGTAAATGTATTTCTTTTAAGGTTTTCTTCTTATCCCTTGGCCATAATTTAACACACCTTGGAGTGCCAAGAGTGGGTCAGGTCTGGGTTGAAAGGTTTGGAAGTAGCGAGTCAGATGGTGAGAAGATGAGCTCATTTGTGCCCAGTGTTTAGTGACAGAGAGCAGACACCTGGAGCATCCCGGTGAAGACCCACCTCCAAGGGACAGACAGCGCAGGAGAAAGTAGAGAGTAGCCTGGACCCTGAGAAAGAAGATGTCTATGAAGGAGGACTCCTCGGGGCTAACTGGGCTCAAATTTGAAACCAGTGCCTAGCAGCCATCTCTAAACAGGTGCCTCTCATGCAAACTGCGCTTTGGGGAGAAGCCTGCACTGAAGAGCCTTCCTGCCCTCTGAGCCAGGCCTTATAGAGGAGGTCCTAGAATCCTCTTTCAACCAATAGGACGCGGACTTTCCCCATTCAATCAGAGCTGTGCCTCAGCATCCTCACAGAGCCATCAGAGCAGCTCTATTCTGACCGATCAGGACAGTGGTTTTTGGACCAGTCACACTGTGAATATTTGGAGTCCTCAATTGCAAGAGGATGAACCAATCAGGAACCAGGGGCAGGAACTTCTGTCTGTATAAATCAGCTGCCCTCTGGCTCAGGGCGTGTGCTTTCCTTTTTCACCGAAGACTGCCTTCCGTGTGTTCTGGCTGGGGCTTTAATACTGGTGACATTTTGCCAGAGAAGAGTAGGCAGAGCAGATGAGGGTAGAGTGGAGGGGAGCAGGGCTATCTAGCCAGGGAGGCGCCCCCTGCCCAAGGCGGCTCACAGCTGTGCTGTGTCCACAGCCATACTGTATCACAACTGAGCTGCTTGCCCTGAATAAAGTTTCCCTTTTCACTGGGGGATTCCTACTGGCTCTGAACCAGCGTTGAACAACCACCAGATGACAACAGGAAGGTGAGGACGTAATAAATGGTTTGTGCCCTGAACTGTGGTTGGGAGGCAACAGTGAACCAAGTGTTAAGTTACTCGCTCTGTGTGTTTGTGTTTTTAAATTAGCTTCATTGAGGTATAATTTTACAACCAATAAGGCTCACCAATGTTAAGAGTACATTTTGATGACTTTCGACAAAAGTGTATACATGTATAACTGCCACTGTCATCATGTTATGGAACAGTTTTATTATCCCAAAATGTTTCCTTGTGCTCTTTTCCCGCCAGTCCTGTTTCTTTCCCCACACCCCTAGCAACACTGATCTGCTTTCTGTTGCTATAGTTTTTGCCTTTTCTCGAATTCAGGTAAATGGGATCATGATTCTGTGGTGTTTTCCTTCTGGCTCTCCCCACTCAGCATGGTGCTGCCAAGATACATTCATGTAGTGTGTCTCAGCAGTCTGCTCCTTTTTCTTGCTGATTGGTGTTCCCTAGTACGAATATACCAAAAGGTGTTGATCCGTTCACCACTCGATGGACATTTGATTGTTACCAGTTTGGGGTTCTTATGAATAAAGCTGCCAGAAACATATGAGAACATGTGGACATGTATTTCATTTCTCTTAGGCAAACACCTAGTAAAAAGATTGCTGGGTATAAGATTAGTTTATACTTATCTTTTTATAAAAAATTGCCAAACTGTTCATCAAAGTGGCTGTACCATTTTGCATCCCCACCGGGAATGGGTGAGAGTTCCACTAAAAAAATACCAAGTTTTGGCAAAGTTTCTACACATCTTTGCTAAAACTTGATATTGACAAGTCAATTTTTGCAGCCAGAAGTTGTGGGGACTTATCTTCCTGGCACTGGAACCCTGGGCTGGAGGGCCTGGTTTGGGGCTGGGACTCCTTGCTCCCAAGGTATCCCTCCTGAATTTTTATCTACCACACATGGGTGAGGGACCAGCCAGTTCTGTGTCTGCGCCACTCCTACCAGCCTGGGTGGATGTGGTTTCTTTAATTCTGTAGTTGTCAGACTTCCATTCAACTCGATTTCTGATGGTTCTTAGTGATGGTTGTTGTACATTTTAGTTGTAATTTTGATGTGGTTGTGCGAAGAGGCGAGGCACGTCTGCCTATGCCACCATCTAGACTGGAAGTCCTAATGTGGCAACTTTGGAAGTTAGAATCTCCCCTTCTCAAGGGTTTATGGTTATTACTCTTTGTTGTTGTTGCTGTTTACTTAGTGGCTTTTCTAAACTAATTCCCGAGTCTGAATTTTTTTGTGATGTGTGGCCTCTGAAGTCTCAGCTCGCTTAGGTTAGTGGTCATCTCACCAGAAAT
>VMDR010009759.1:0-32578 GCA_007922815.1 Macrotus californicus
CGCCATTCACCTCACAATCAGGAGGAAATAACAGATAAGTCCACTGGTGAGGTAAACCTCTTCTCCTCATCACCTGGTTAGTTTTGGAATTTAATCTGAGGCAGAGGTTTGAGAGGAGTTGTATCCAAGAAATTGTGAGACTGAGTTCCATATTCTGGTGAGTTACTAAGGTTGTCTTCCAGCTTCCCACAAGATTCACCATGCAACTGAGCATTATATATGAGCTTTTGCATTTTAATTCATCAAACTCTTGAAGGAAATTCAGCTTTATTACTATCAATACGTGATCAAACTGCTATATTTGCCCTGGGAAAGATGGAGACAAAGGAAACTATTATTCATAAGTAAAGACAGCAGAAAGTCAGGCAGTACCTGATTTTGAAAACTTCCCCCTTTATTCAGTTGATACCAGTCACTGGTGGTTATATGTCTTTGGGAATCGTTAAAGTTAGGAAATGCTGATATTTCACATTACTAATTTCTAAATTCTGGAAAAGAGAGCCTGGAGAGCTTCTGAATATAGAGAAATTTCATGTAGGGTAGAGGTCCCTTATATCAAAATATTACAGATTCTAAACTGAGACTTAATCCTCAAATGCGTCGATTTTACTTGTCCTGAAATGTCTACAAATATAAAGCTTTAAATAATAAATTGTTATTTTCCCACTGAGACTCTTTAATGTGAAATATATTCTATGAAAATAAAGGTTTTTTAAAATAAAATTCTGTATAATAAAAATGTATTCTACTTTGTTACATATTAACAGTCCCCAGTTTTATTCAATAGAATTGAGCATCGCCTTTATAGCACTTAAACAGGATTGAGTGTTTAAATTTCCTTATGGGTCTTCGCAGTTAGGTAAATCAAACACAAAGTACAAAAGACTTACATGCATTAGGTAGAAATAGACAGTGTAAGTGGTTTGGTATGAAGAGAAATTAGGAGGAATGAGAATTAGGTCCAGATTATGGTGTTTTATGAATGCCAGCCTTTGGAGTTCACTTTATATTCCGTATGCAGTTAGCCTCATCTCTTGGGTGGTTTTAAGGCATGATGGTTTGTTTCTCCCAGCAACGTAGAGGAACTGGGACTTGGCACATTTCACTCTCTGAGGACCTTCCTGGGCAGCTGAGGCAAACTGTTGATGGGAAGCTGGCCAGAAGGGTAAGTGTGTTCATGAATGTCTATACTGGTTAAAGATAAGCTCCCCTTAACATGCTCTGGCCTCGTAGGAGATTCAGATGTGGATTAAGGGTGTAGGAAAGAGATGATTAATTCTGTTTTTGGCTGACTTAAAGATTTCAGAAAATCATCCCTGAATAGCAGTGCTTCACTCGGGAGCATTGCTGGGCCTGCCCTCCCTGGCAGGAAGGGATATTTTATTACTGACATTGTTTAGAATTGTAGTTTTGTGATGGTGATAAAAAGCAAACTGACCTTTTGTCAATTTTATGATCTTAAAATTCTCTGTAGACATTGATCCCCCTTGGCGGCGGTCTTCCTCTCACCCCAGCCAGCCCCCAGTGCACCACTGCTGTAAAATGGAGTGGTGATAGCGAGTTCTCCACGTGGCCAAACGGGAAAGGCTGTAACCGGATATGGGAATCCTGTCGCTGTCACCAGTACCATCAGATGCTAGATTGGATTTGGAAGGATGTCTGATGCTAATAACCTCCGTTAGATGGTGACTGAGAAATTAAAATGGAGGCTGGCTGAGTACTGTCCACCCCTCTCGGATGGTTTTGTAATTAGGATAAAGCTGAGCTGTCACTCTGGGGAAACGGTTGCTGTGAGCTGCTGGAGCAGCAGCGAAAATGAGGCAGGAGCCAGCAGCAATGGGAGGTTTCTGAGGTTAAGCAGGACATTGTCAGAATTGTGTGTGTTTCAGAAACAACTTGCGTGTCATTAGGAAGGCTGATAAAACTAGAAGCAGAAGGACTTGTAAGAGGATAAAGGAGAAAGGCCTTGAACTCTGATAGTAGCAGTGGAAGATATGATTCAATTCATAAAGCATTGTGGAAATCAAAAACATTCATTGATAGGTACTCAGAGTACCTCATGTAATTGGCACTGTGCCAGGTACAATGGACGGCAATAAGAATTTCTCTGCCCTTAAAAGGAATTTATAGTCTAGCTGGAACAGGTAAATGATTGCAGTACAGTGACAAGTGCAATAGTAATTAAGCACATCCAGCAGCAATGTAACAAAGGGTGCAGTAAGAATTTGCAAGTTTCCTGGAAGAAAAGGGTCAACCTAGGTTCTGAAAGATAAGGAGCTGCCAAGTGGCCGGGGAAGCCGGGGTGAGGTATGAGGCTGATGGGAGGGTCTAGATCAAGCAGAAGATCGCACATAATTTGGTGTAACCGCAGTATGGAGAGGGCTGATGGTCAAGGACCTTATATGCCACGATCAGTAATTGAGACTATTTTGATGGCAATGAGGAGCCGCTGAAGATTGTAAATTATACAGATGTCATGGTCAGATGTTTATTTTAAATAGGTTCTGCTGGTTGCTGTGTGAAGTATGGATTTGAAGGAGGTAAGCATGGAAACGGAGATTATTCCAGTGATCCAGGAAAGACATGATGAATTCTGAAGGCAGTAGCCAGAATGAAGAAAAGAATAAATTCAAGAGATACTTAGAACTTAGATCCTAAGAGTTATACTAAGGTGTGAAAGATTAAAAGAGGAAGGAAGGTGTGCTCAATTTTTTTCTGTTTTAACTAGGTGGATGGGAAGTAGTATCATTTTTGAAGGAAAATTAGGTATGGTAGTAGAGGGATAGGTCACTACCAAAGATCTATATTTGTGAGATGTCCAGGAAGAGAGGGAATTTATAGACTTCTATTCTTGGCGCTATGACAGACTAAATTTTAGAAATTATTTTGCTGTTACACACCTAAGAATTTGTTTTAGCTATAACACCTTTTAAAACATATGCTTGAACTTGCAAAGGGAAATCCGCTGAGGCCAGGACAAAGTGAGCATACATCCAGGGAGGTGAGCAAATCCTGAGGGTATCAGTGGCCCTGGGAGCATTTACTGATCCCAGGGGGCCTACAGTTCTAGTTTTAAGGTGACATGGGCAAGGAGCAAAGCTTTGAGCTCAAATGAGAGTTAGATTGGAGACTTTAAGAACACTACAAAGAGTTTACCTTCAGGGAAAGGGAGAATTAGAAAAAAATTGTACCTGAAAAAGAGCAGAGAAACTTGTCTGCCTTACCTTGGTTCTGGTTGAAGGAAGGAAAATATCCTATAAGAATATGTGGCTAAGGGTCCACCTTCATGCCAGCCTTTGGCCTGAGTTCATACTATCTGCATGTCTGTAAAGACTTTATCTGGATTGGTAGTGCCCTAGATGTCTGGTTGAAGTGAATAAACCTGCCCTGGAGGAAGGTTCCCCCAACACAAGCCTCAAAAGTCCACACCAAGTTCCAATGAATGTGAACTTGCTGCAATAAATCCCAACCTTATAGAACACCCTAAACAAGAGTCAGTGCAAATAACAAGCAGAAGCATAGCCACAAAGAATTCAGACTCTGGCAGGATTTTCAGACACAAAATATAAACAAAATGAGATGGAGTCTAAATATAACTTCAGTTGTCAGATCCAGCATCAGAAGGTCTTTGGAGGAAGTGGTTCAGCCTTGATGTCTTCTTGACCCATAGGCTCCTGGGAGGTGGGTGTCTACTCAGGAAAGTTGTGTTTCTCTGGAGTCCTTATGATGAATGCCAGGATCAGTTCTCACTGGGTCTGGATATCCAGGTGACAGGGTCCTAAGCACCTTTACACTGCACTGGGGCATGGAGTTTAAGAGCTGTATTTGAAGTTAGGAGTACCCAAAATGGTCACTTCCGGTGTGGTTCTAAGGCTGACATTTATTGGTGTCTCTTCTAATAAATCTAGTCTCTCAGTTGTATGTCATACTGCCGATGGTAGGGGACACAGTGTGTCTGATGATACGCCTTTCAGAAATACAGCTTGTATGTTGGACCTGAGACTGTATATGAGATTCATTTTGGGAAAAAAAAAGTAACAATTGCAACATACCAAGGATGGAGTCTGTTGGACAATGAGTCAAGCCCTGTGTCGTGGGATTTTTCTATAAGTTTCATAGGACAGCCTATGAAGATTTTTTTTTAAATTCTTACTTGGAGATTTTTTAATCCTTTACTTGAGGATAGGCTTGATTGGTTTTAGAGCAAAAAGGCAGAAAGAGAAAGAAAGAAACATTGATGTGAGAGAGAAACAGATCTGTTGCCTCCCATATGCACCCCAACCAGGGATCGACCCCGCAGCCTATTGGTGTACTAGACAACGCTCCGACTGACTGAACCACCCAGCCAGGACAAGCCTATAAATACTTTAAAATGGAAATCACTACATCATTAGACCTAGGAATAAAATGTAGAAGAAAGGGAAAATTTCAGTCTAACTAGAAAAGTTATAAACACTTAAAAGTACTTAAAAAGTTATCGTTTGATCAACTCAATTAAATCCATTTGCTAATGTTCAAAGGCTCTTTGATGTGAGGATTTCTTATATGTTGTGGGTTATAATTAAAATGAATAAAATGTTTATCCCTTGTTGAGCCAGCTACCGAGGTAAAAATTTTTTTGATTCTTTAGATGATTCTTGTATGTGCCCTGACCAGGGATCGAACCTGCAAACTTGGAGTATCAGGACAATACTCTAATCAACTGAGCTACCAGACCAGGGCCAAGGATTTCTTTTTCTTTTAAGATTTTATTTATTTAGTTTTAGAGAGAGAGGGAGGGAGAGAGGGAGAGGAACATTGATGGGTTGCCTCTCACACACGTCTTGGCTGGGGACCAAACCAGCAATCCAGGCATGTGCTCTGCCTGAGACTCAAACCAGCAACCTTTCGCTTTGCAGGGCAATGCCCAACCAACTGGGCCACAGCACTCATGACTTGGCTTTTTTTTTTTAATATATATAATTTTTTAAGTATACTTTTTTGATTATGCTATTACAGTTGTCCCTTTATGTCCCTCCACCCTGCAACCCCTCTTTCCAGCATTGCCCCCCTTAGTTCATGTCCATGGGTCATTCTTTGGCTTCTCCACTTCCTATACTGTTCTTAACCTCCCCCTGTCTATTTTGTACCTACCATTTATGTTTCTTATTCCCTGTACCCTTTCCCCTATTTTCCCACTGTTAACTCACCATGTGATCTCCATTTCTGTGATTCTGTTCCTGTTCTAGTTTGCTTAGTTTTTGTTTTTGTTTTTTAGATTCAGTTGTTGATAGTTGTGAGTTTGTTGTCATTTTACTGTTATAGTTTTGATCATCTTCTTTTTCTCAGATTAAGTCCCTTTAACATTTCATATAATAAGGGCTGGGTGATGATGAACTCCTTTAACTTTTACCTTATCTGGGAAGCACTTTTTCTGCCCTTCCATTCTAAATGAAAGCTTTGCTGGGATAGAGTAATCTTGGATGTAGGTCCTTGCCTTTCATGACTTCAAATACTTCTTTCCAGCCCCTTATTGCCTGTAAGGTTTCTTTTGAGAAATCAGCTGATAGTCTTATGGGAGCTCCTTTGTAAGTAACTGTCTCCTTTTCTCTGGCTGCTTTTAAGATTCTCTATCTTTAATCTTGGGTAACATGATTATGATATGTCTTGGTATGTTCCTCCTTGGGTCGAACCTCTTTGGGACTCTCTGAGCTTCCTGGACTTCCCGGAAGTTTATTTCCTTTGCCAGATTGGGCACGTTTTCCTTCATTATTTGTTCAGATAAGTTTTCATTTTCTTCCTCTTCCTCTTCTCCTTCTGGCACCCCTATGATTCAAATGTTAGAACGTTTATAAAGTTGTCCCAGAGGTTCCTAAGCCTCTCCTCATTTTTTTGAATTCTTGTTTCTTCTGTTCCAATTGGATGTTTATTTCTTCTTTTTTTTCCAAATTGTTGATTTGAGTCCCGGTTTCCTTCCCTTCACTGTTGGTTCCCTGCATATTTTGCTTTATTTCACCTCGTGTAGCCTTCATTTCTTCCTTCATTTTGTGACTGAGCTCAATCATTTCTGTAAGCGTCCTGATTACCATTGTTTTTAACTCTGCATCACATAGGTCGTCTATCTCCTTGTTGCTTAGTTCTTTTTCTGGGGTTTCAGTTTGTTCTTTCATATGGGCCATATTTCTTTGTTTCAGCTCACCTGTTACATTGTAAGGGGCAGAGCCTTAGGTATTCTCCAGGGTAGGGCGATCCACTTTACTGCATTTGGGTGCTGTCTGTGGGGGAGGGGTCAGAATTGCTCACCTCTCACCCCATTTTCCTTCACTTCCCTCGTTTTCCAAAAGTGTATTGTGCCCAGTGAGACTGGGACAGGACTGTGAGTTTCCTCTGCCGCCACAACATCCACAGATTTTTACAGGCAGAGGTTTTGTGTCTTTAGTTTCCCATGCCGAAACCCTGGGTTTCACAGCCTGTCTTGCTCCCCCATTGTTCCTCCTGGCTTATCCACACATGAATGTGGGATCACCCCTGCGATCTATCACCTTGCCTTGCCACATCCTATCTGCCCCCAACTCTGCCCCCTCCTACTCATCTAGGTGAATGTTTCTTTAATTCCTTGGTTGTTAGACTTCCATGCAGTTTGGTTTTCTGGAAGTTCTGGTTGTTCTTTGTGTTTAAATTGGTTGTTATCCTTCTTTTGATTGTGTGAGGAAGTGAAGCATTTCAGCCTACACCTCCATCTTGGCCAGAACTCCGTGTTCCCTGTATATTTTTCTTTATTTCACTTTGTATAAGCCTTCACTTTTCCCTCTATTTTGCGACCATACTCAATCATTTCTGTGAGTATCCTAATTAGCAGTGTTTTGAAGTCTGCATCTGGTAGGTTGGCTATGTCCTGGTCACTTAGTTATTTTTTTGGAGTTTTGATCTGTTCTTTCATTTGGGCCATATTTCTTTGTCTCGGTGTCCCTGTTATGTTGTAAGGGGCAGAGCCTTAGGTATTTGCCAGGGCTGGGCAACCCACATTGCTGTGTTGTGGCACTGTCTGTGGGGAAGGGGTCTGGAGGGAACAATGCCACTTGCTCAGCACTTGCCCCACTTTCAGTCACTGCCCCCACCACCCACAAGTGAACTGCACCTCTCTGGTGCTGATTCTGGGTTGGTGGGTGGGCTTAGGGCCAAGGATCTTAAAAAAACATGAAAATACTTAGAACATTAAAAAATGTTTTATTAATATAAACATGTCCTGGCTGGCGTAGCTCAGTGGATTGAGCACAGGCTGCAAACCAAAGGGTTGCTGGTTTGATTCCCAGTCAGGGCACATGCCTGGGTTGTGCACCAGGTCCCCAGTGGAAGCCACATGAAAGGCAACTACACATTGATGTTTCTCTCCCTCTCTTTCTCCCTCCCTTCCCCTCTCTAAATAAATAAATAAATATCTTTAAAAAATATGTAAATGTTCATTATTGTGTTGTTTTTATTTCTAATAATGATGATAGTAAACAGGTGGTTATCTATACTTGTATACCACGTACACTACTACATTTCTAATTTAATACTCATGACATCCCTATGAGTATCTCTATGAGACAAAAGATATTATTTTCAAACCCATTTTAGAAATGATGACAAATACCCAGAGCCAGAAATTAAACACAGATCCACCTGACTCCAAAACTATCCTTTTATTGGGTTAAGTGTCATGTTAGTGGACTTACAGATTAACTATTTGTTGTCTTAGAAAATAAATCAGGCCTTGAGCATGTAGCTCAGTGGATTAGAGTGTCATCCCAATGGGCTAAGGTTGCGGGTTCGATCCCTGGTCAGGACACATGTGAGAATCAACTAATGAATGCATGAACAAGTAGGATAACAGATCGGTCTCTATTTCTCTCTCTTAAAAAAAAAGTCAATGATATATACAAACAACTCTATAGAAAAATGAACAAGGAGTATAGATAAATGGCTTTTAAATATAGGAAACATATAATACCTTTACTTGTAATAATGAAAACCATAACTAGATACTGTGGCGCTCATGAGATTGCGAAAGATGAAAAAGCTTAATAACACAAAGACAAACCAGCTTGAAGAGGGTCCTGTGAGAAATAGTTATTCAACATCCTGTATGGTTTCATTCAACCCATATGTAAATATTCACAGAAATAGGAGGTTCCCATACTCCAGGAGCTCCTAGTCTGGCAGCAGACACACATAGGCAAGTGTAAATTTATGATACAGATTATAAAGGCCTGTAACAGGAACAAGTACAAAGGTAGGTCTGAGGAGAGAGAAGAGGGCGTGGGAGTCGCACGTAATTTAACTTTCCACATAGCATTTCAGAGTTATAGCGTGGGAAAGGACTGATTAAGAGCAAAGCTCCCAGACAAGCTCATTGAAAGATGCTTTAATAGCCGTAGTGAACGTTAAGAGAGGCTTCTGGGATATACCGTACAAGTTTGCTGTAATGAACCAAAGTTAAGATGCTGCTCAAGAGGAAAACTAGGCAGTGGTGCCTGGTCACAGGTGTATAAGCAATCAGAATCTGACATAGAGACACTATCATATTCTTGCATCTCCTCGTCTGGAATGACCTTTCCCATCTTCTGTCAGCTCTTCCTCCTGTTTTTGTTCATGTCTGTCATTCTCTAGAACTCTGGGTTGTGTGTGTAAAAAGTTGCCATCAGTGTCTTTTCCTCTTTTCCTTCCTTCCTTCCTTCCTTCCTTCCTTCCTTCCTTCCTTCCTTCCTTCCTTCCCTTGCTTACCTAATTAATTGACTAGAGAGGTTTATATTACGTTTTGACTTAACCTGGTTTCATATTATTTTCAGGAAGTTAACCCAGCTCTAAAACTGGAGTTGTTGCTGTATGAATCTCATTGTATTTATATATTCCCTTGATGGGTAAAAGTTTAGTTGCTGTCATATAATCTGACAGAATTGGGGGGGTGTGTTTTGTATTTTTCAGCTGTGCTTCCTAGTTTAAGAAAAAAACCCCACACAACTAGGCTTAGAAGCCAAGTGGAACACTGAGTCATAATTCCCCATCAATAGTAACAAAACAGAGCAGTCTCCCCAGGTTTTGAGATTTGACTCAGTCTTGTATGGTTTTCTTTTACTTACTCTCAGAAAATACATACTTTTAATATAAAACCTAGTAATCATTTAAAAACAGTTTTTCTTCTGGAAAAATAAATAAGCAGTTGTACCAACTGGACTTTAGTATCAGTGTTATGACTGCGACAGATCTCTAGGAGAACCTTAAAAAGGATATAAAGTCAAAAGACTGTCTCATCTTACTAGATAAATTCACATTATAATTTAGAAACTTTCAGGCCATGTTTTAGTTGCCCAGCTGGATTCTGACATTTTTAGGGGCTGGGGACATGTCTCAGGTTCCTTTGTATTCCCACTCCTGAACTCAGCACACTGTCTAGCCCATGCTGAGTAGTCAGGGAAAATTGTTGAATACATGAACAAGGTGTGGCTTCTGTAGCCTCTGCTTTTAATGAGCAGAGAAGGAGCACGTGCCTGTGTGGAAGGAGGAGGCTGCAAACATAATGGATACATTATGCAGTAGTGAATAATGAACAGATACTCAACAAGACTGTGATGCTGGAAATAAATATTTTTGGCAATAGCACCTGCTTCTGACAAAATCAAACTAGACATTAAAAAAAACAAAAAACAACTAGACATCATGGCCAAAGAACACGGAAAAATAAGATGGTTTGTGCCCAGCTCTTTTTAGAAATGACTGAGTGCAAACTTGGAGAGGTTAATGCCATTGAAAGAAAAGTTGCCCAGAAATGAAGGGAAGCCTCGCCAGGCAGGGCCATGGCAGGAAACACCCGTGATGGCTCGGAGGCAGAGCGGAGGAGGGAAGAGCACAGGCCACAGCCTCCGGTATGTTTTCTGTTGAAAGGCAAGGAAGGGAAAGGCAAACAGTTTAGGATTGGGTAGTGTGAGTAATTCCGGTGGGGTGTGGGGCATCGGGCTGTCCCTGCTTGTCTGGTTTCTGGCACTGGGTTGATTTAGGGCCAGGAGGTATTGGCTTTCTGCGTGACAGCAGATAAAGGGGGGGTGGGGGCATGGATTTGGGTTGGTTGTTTACACGGGAAAGGTGGACTCTCCAAAGTGTTTACTGTTTTAGGAATGACCTAATCCCAAAGGGCAGTCTCTCCCCAACCAGGAAGCCCCAACCCCCAAAAGATGTCAAAACATCATAAAACAGAAAATAAAAATATAATTAATACATAAGACTCTAGAGCTTAAAATAAATGTTACGTAAAGCAATACATATGAACGAGCCCTGGCCAGGTAGCCCAGTTGGTTAGAGTGTCATCCCCATACGCCAAGGTTGTGGGTGTGATCCTCCGTCGGGGCACATGCAAGGAGCATCCAAGGATGCATAAATAAGTGGAACAGCATTGATGTGTCTCTCATTAATAAATAAAAATAATTAAAGAAGTATATCAATGAGAAATTCTAACCTATACCAGTGAATATGGTACCGCTCTAGGTACTGTATTGAATTTGTGTATTAACTTGAAAAGCATTGCCATCTTTAATACATTAAGCTTTCTTGTCCGTGAGTATTTTTCTAAATGTTTTAGGGTTCCTTCATTTCTCTTAATAAGTTTTATCATTTTCTCTGATTAGCTTTTATTATCAATGTTAGATTATTCCCAATCTGCTTTTTACTATTGTAAGTGGAATTTAAAAAGTTACGTTTTTTAGTTATATCACTTATGTACTGAAGTGAAATGATGTTTTTGAGGAATTAACTCATTATCTCCAATAGATCTTTAGTTTTAAAACTTAAGCTATAAAATTTTTTAAAAGTATTTTTATTGATTATGGTAGTACAGTTTTTCTAATTTTCCCTCTTTATCCTCCCTCCACCCGGTCCCCCCAGCCCTCCAGCATTACCCTTGCCCTTAGTTCATGTCCATGGGTTGTACATATAAGTTCTTTGAGTTCTCTGTTTCCTATACCATTTTTTTATCTCTCCCTGTCTATTTATGCCTACTAATTATGCTTCTTCTTCCTTGTACCTTTCCCCCCCTATTCCTCCCTTCCCCTTCCCACTGCAAACCTTCTGTGTGATGTCCATTTCTCTGATTCTGTTCCTGTTCTGGTTGTTTGCTTAGTTTTTGTTTTAGTTGTTTTTCTTTTCTTTTAGGTTCATTTGTTGATAGTTGTGAGTTTGTTGTCATTTTACTGTTCATAGTTTTGATCTTTTTTCTTAGATAAGTCCTTTTAACATTTCATATAATAAGGGCTGGATGATGATGAACTCCTTTAACTTGACCTTATCTGGGAAGCACTTTATCCTCCTCGCTTAGCTCTCTGTCTGAGGCATTGCTTTGTTCTTTCATTTGGGCCTTATTTCTTTGTCTTGGCTCACCTGATAGGTTGTAAGGGGGTTCACCCTTAGGTGTTCACGGGGCAGGGCAACCCTTTTTGCTGCCCTGCGGCACTGCCTGTGGGGGAGGGGCCAGAGAGGGAACAATGCAGCTCCCCTGCGTGTCCCTGGCGCTCTCTGTGGGACTCCTGTGTGAGACTGGGACCATCGCCCACTGCGGCAACCCCAGATGTAGCCCACAGTCAGCTCCGAGTCCCCTTAAGTCAGCCCCTCCCGGCGCTGCCCACGGAGCTTGGCAGCCAGCCCCGCCCCTCAGTCGTTGCCACGGTTTCTCTGAGTTGCCGAGTGTGGTCAGTGCCTTACCGGTCTGGTTTTTCTGGTTGATTAGTTGTCTGAGTTCCATGTAGTTTGATTTTCTGGCACCTCTGGTTGTTTATTGATTTCTGATTGGTTGTTATCCTCCTTTTGGTTGTGCGGAAGCGAAGGGTTTCTACCTATGCCTCCATCTTGGCCGGAACTCCATTTTGCTATAAAAATTTTTAAACTTATACCGGAAACCATCACCAACTTCAACAATTACCAAAATTTTGCTTATCTTATTTTTTCTATTCCCCTATTCCCATACATTCATGTCTTCTTCAATTCCACTTAAGGTGCCCGACAATTTCCCATAAATTTTTTCTAGCTCCCAGTAAAAGTCATTCAGATGGCTCTGGCTGGGTTGTTCAGTTGGTTGGAACATCGCCCTGTGCAACAAAGCGTTGTGGGTTCGATTCCCAGTTGGGGCACATACCTAGTCTGGGGATTCGGTATCTGCTCAGGGCACATTCGGAGGCAACTAGTGGATGTTTGTCTTTCACATCAATGTTCTCTCTCTCCCTTCTTCTCTCTCTAAAAATCAATAAACATATCCTCTGGTGAGGATAAAAAAAAGTCATTCAGATGCATGTAAAGCTTCTGAATCTCTGGCATACTTTTTCCTTTCTCTTGTTTTGTTTTTTTTTAAGAGTTTCTATGATGACTTTCTTTTTCTGTTCTCAGTTTTGAACATGGTGATGACATCTGTTTAGAGTCAGGGTTTGTTACCAGGCAGAGGGGTGAGGATTGCCTTTGGTTCTGACTTGTGTTTAAGGGCATGATGGTTGAATTCTTTAAAATCTGTATCTGGAAGGCACAGCCATATGCATGTGTCCCAGGCTCATTCCCAGTTTCCAGCCATTTTTTACCTAGTATACTTCTGCTCTGTTGAAGGTGCAGCTCTCGTACTCTTTATTGCCTGGTTTTATATGAGCTTCAGTCAATCTAGTACACGAGGAATCATAATCTTTTAAAAATTCTGACCTAGCCCTGTGGCTAGGTTACTGGGGCTCGGTTGGTTGGAACGTTGTGCTGTATAAACCAAAAGGTTGGGGGTCCCATTTGAGGTCGGGGCACATGCTTAGGCTGTGGGTGCAATCCCTGGTTGGGGTGCATATGGGAGGCAACCAATTGATGTTTCTCTCTCACATCGATCTCTCTCTCTAAAGTCAATAAACACGTTAAAATTATTTTTAGATGCTCTCCCAGTAAGAATTTCCTTGCTTCCTCCCCTAACTGTCAGTCACACTAGGGCTGTATTCAAGGACTAGTTTCTTGATACTTTTAGCCAGTTGTTAAAAGATCCAGGTAATTGAAAGACAAACAAAACAAAAACAAAGAACAAAAACATCTAATGTATGATTTTCTCTTTTGTGGGGGGGAGTGGAGCAGAATAAGTGATTTTCAGGAGCGGGAGACTGGACAAGAAGCAAGAAAACTTTTCTAGTGGAAAGAAAGGCATATCACTACTACTTCAGGACTAGCTTATCCAAATGTTTCCTGGCTGACTTCAATATTTTACCATACAAAATTTTTATTTTTAAAACACCACTCACTTAGAATAAAAGGAAATTAGGATGCTGTGAATAGAGAAAGAAGTGACATTTTCTATTGTCTACCAGTTCTCCTGCTTCTGGTCTCAATATTCTTCTCTGAAGCAGGTGAAGCAGATGGCTCACACTGAATTAAGGGTGCCTCCTGAACCCTGACTCCACTGTGTCAGCGGCTCTGCCAAGTCTGTGGTCAGGGCACCTCCTTCCGATCTCCAAACTACGGCCATCTCTGGTTCCTCTTCCTCAAGGCTGTGACAGCAGGATCAGGGGCTTATTTGTCATTGGTTTATTTCTTCCTGTGACTTAAAGGCTTAGAAAATTCAGTGGCTTTTTATTTAGCTTCTTTGTCTTACCTTAATAGGATTAGAAAATCAAAGTATTCTTCTGGTTAGATCAGGGTCTAATCACCCGGATTATCTCTGTCTCTGACTCAGCGTACATTTTAACCCAGATATGCTCAACATCTCACCTAAACACAATCTTTTTTGTTGTTGTTGTTGTTTTGAGAAAGAGAGAGGCATGGACTTGTTCCACTCATTTATACATTTATTGGTTGGTTCTCGTATATGTCCCAACTGGGGATCGAACCTGCAAACTTGGTGTATCTGGACAATGCTCTAACCAATTGAGCAACCCAGCCAGGATGACCTCTATCTTTTTCTAAGATAAAATGATCCTCATAATATTCTCTGGAAAACTTTTACTCATTGATTGACCTATATTTTTGTTTTTCCTTATTCCAACCTTCTCAGGTAGAAGAAATGCAAACAGGAAATAATCTTCTATGGAAATGTTGCCTAGTTTCCTATCAGGTTCTGAGCAGAACCTGAGTTTCTGAGTTGGACACATGGTACAGACATATGCAGTTTAAGTTTTGGGGGTTTTCCCTTTTCTCTCTTTGCATCAATTCATCATTATATTTTGGTCATCTAAAATGCTTTTAAAATCTCATTTTCTGTGCCTTATATTTCTTATAATGTTATCTAAAAACACTAATTGACATTAAGACATTAATCTTGATTTTATACATTTGCATCTTCACTTGCTCCCCAGTATTTGCTTATATACTTCCATTGCTTCTACTATGAAGTGGGGTGCATTAGTCTGTCAGGGCTTAATGGCATTATTCCTTATTCATAATCATAGTTCTTTGTTTACATAGTGCCTTAGAATTTGCATAGATTTCACATACATCATTATTGTTCCCTTAAAATATATTTAAGCCCTGGATGGTGTGGCTCAGTGGTTGAGTGCTGGCCTGCGAATCAGGGGGTCGCTGATTCAATTCCCAGTCTAGGGCACATGCCTGGGTTGCAAACCAGGTCCCCAGTAGGGGGCGCATGAGAGGCAACCATACACTGATGTTTCTGTCCCTCTCTTTCTCCCTCCCTTCCCCTCTCTGAAACAAATAAATGAATAGAATCTTAAAAAAACAAAAGTCTGTGTCTTTAAGAAAAAAATGCTATTAAAAAAATATTTACGTGTCTTCTATGGACTAGGCACTGTGCTGGAGCCTGAGAATGTAAAAATGAAAAAGACACAGACCCTGATTTGCAGGATCCCATGGGTTCATTGGGGAGGCACATGAGACAATAGACAGGACACTATAAACACAAGTAAACTTCTGATAGTGGTTTGGCTTCTAACTAGATGTTTTTAAAACTGGAAAGTGAATATATTGACTATAGACACTAGAATTTTGTCCCTTTGATAGTTCTTTATGTGCTCAGTTGGATAGAGCATTGTCCTGATACACCACGGTTGCAGGTTCGATCCCCAGTCAGGGCACATACAAGAAGCAACCAATGAATGCGAAAATAAATGGAACAACAAATTAATCTCTCTCTCTTTTTCTCTCTCTCTTTCTCTCCCTCTAAAAAAAATCAATCAATAAAAACCAAAATGAAATAAAATTTGAATGAGTTGTTATTTTGGCTTATAAATTAGTCTCTTGAGAGCATGGTCAGCAAGCACTAAATCTCGACTGGTATCTGGAGAAACGTAAGGATCTGATTCTTGAACTTGAAGCCCTACCCATGAAGCCTGGTGATCCCACCAAGGCTCAGACGAACAGGGGAGCCCAGTCTGATCTGTCAGCTGTCCCCTCTTCTCCTCCCCACATTGGTTAATAGTGCCAGATAAACGAAGGAGTCCTGTAACAGGTGACACTTTTCTCCTTTGCTGACGTTCATGCTGTAGCTCACGCAGGAGGAATTGACCCTTTTCCCATGCTTCACTGTAACTTTGGCATCGTTCACAGTGGAAATGAATTCTGATGGCGTAAGTGTTATTTCCTGGGCAGTAAACATCTTAAATAGAGAAGTGAGTCAGCAGAGCCCATGAAACTTATGAACCAAGATTAGTCACATGA
Organism: Macrotus californicus; assembly: GCA_007922815.1. Classification (NCBI taxonomy): domain Eukaryota; kingdom Metazoa; phylum Chordata; class Mammalia; order Chiroptera; family Phyllostomidae; genus Macrotus; species Macrotus californicus. Next base: position 15,628 of record VMDR010009759.1, read on the forward strand.
GTAGTGGAGCTGCTTAATCTTGAAGATAACTTTCTCTTCAGACCATTTCCCTTGAAATTGGGTGGAAATCCCCACAACTCTTGCTCAATGTGGCAGCTGCCGGGATGAGCTGAGGCAATAGTATCCCGGCCAGCAATGCTGTAGTGAGAGTTGTAGCTATTTGAATCATCACGGAAGTTAATCCACTTTAACTTGAACTTTTCCTTTATGTGCTTTTTTAAAAAGTATGGGTTATTATGAATGTTGTGATGTCCAATGAAAAGTTAAGGTGATTAAGGAACGTACTCAGAACCACAGCAAAAACAAACCACTGCTTTCATTCTGGTTCGGGGGTTTTGGAATGAAGCACTCCCGCGTTTTCAAAAAAGCCCATCACAGACCAAGTGTCATAGAAGCTTGAAACCTGTATGGTCTTCTTAACCAATATTACCCCAATCAATTTAATTTTAAAAGAAGGTGGGCGGGTGGGGTGCGACTGCTTTTGAATGTCAGTGAGACTAATTAGTAGGCTGCTGATCCATCTCAAGGTTTTAAAGGCTGTTTATAAAAGTTACCTATTTTATTTTCTCATTGCAAAGGAAAAGTCAACTTTAGTTTCAAGCCTGAATTTTTGCATTCAGAACACAGAAAAGCTATTTCTCAAGTTCTAAGCTAATTGATTCCAAGTTTAGCTGGACGCCTGGGAAGGCAGACTGTTAAGATTATGCTGCTTCTTGACTTTTAAGTGGAGACAGCAAGACACAGCAGAAATTACCCAAAGAAATCACTTGACTGACCTCTCCTGACTTTGCAATTGTGACTTTTCTCTGTTGTCCAAGGAAGACAGTATAAGTGAGTCCTTCCTCCTCTCTTTTGCTCTATTTAATGTGCATGGCTCCGAGGAAGAGGTGAAAAATTTCTATAAGGGACTCAGGAACCTCTTGAAGGCATAGGCTGTAAGAGTCAAATCCCCTTGTCTCACCACTCAAGGGTAGAGAGCCTAGAGGGAGGGAAAGTGCAGGGCGCAGTTCAAGACCGGACATCAGGGAAGGCCACCAGTCCCAGTTCCCCGTGGTAAAATAACCATGAAGGCTGGAGATGGGACCGGTGAGCGGGCCTCGGTGCTAGTGACATGACGGGGACAAGGGCCCAGCTCTGGGTCTGTGAGGTGGCCAATGCTGGAACCTGGCCTCACCCAGCTTTCTTGGGACAGACTCACCTCCTGGGGAAGTAGCTGCGCCAAAAGAGCTGTCATCTTGAGAACCCCCAAATGAACCTCACAGTGAGTCTTCCGTTTAGACGTAGCAAATAGAAATGGACTGGGACACTAGTGCCCATAGTGACCCTTCCAGGGACAGCTCACACGGTGGCGACCGGGCATCCTTCAGCTATAAATATCGAGCAGGCTGGAGCCTCTCCTTCTCCCTCTCCGGATGCTGTGCTCACACAGGCTTCCTGCACACCTCAGGGGTGCAGAGGACCTTGAGGAGACTGCACTGGGCTTGCACTTGGGGGGCTGAGCATTACATTTTGGGAGGAGGGCACTGTTCACACCTCCAACTAGGACTGGATACTATAGTTACACAAACAATGATTTACACATATAAAGGCAAATAAACGTTTGAAATAAGAGCCTTAATTCTTTCTGTGAAATAGAAGGGAAGAGATGCTCCCCCTTTTCTTAGAGCATTTACTTTAGAAAACCTGTAAGTTCTTTCTCAGTGTCTTTGAAATATATGCAAATACTTTTAAAAGTTAAATAACCCTTTTGTCAGCTGTAAGTCTCAGGAATGTCTTTCTCAAGGACCTGGGGTTCGTCCCTTTGAATCGTAAACCACCGAGGAAGACGGTGCCCGCATCTCCCCGCTTCGGTGGGAGGAGCCTGGCTTCTGCGCCCCTGGTTCCCAGGCGCAGAACTACCTCCCGCCTCGAAGACAGAAGTTCATTTTTCCTTTGTATAAAAATCAGTTAACTAACACAGGTGGTCACCCCAATTACCAGATGAACATAGGATTGACTGTGTGTGATAAATGGTGCTCTGCTTATTAAAATAAGTGTGCAAATGGCGGCAAAACTGGCTCTCCGGAAAGGAGGAGGGAGATCAGCTGCTCCTCGGGACAGGACAGAACCTGCGTGCCTGCAGGCAGGAATATTTTGTGTTGCTAGCGGTTCCGCGCGACTGGAAGAGTGGTGAAGCCGCTCCCATACATTTGGATCAGATAACTGGAGGAGTCTCCCCAGGTCCACCAGTGGATGAATGGATGGCGGAAATGCATTATTATATGCAATGCAATAAATTCAGCCACAAGAAGGGATGAAAGCTTGTCGTTTGTGACAGTTGGATGGAACTTGGAGGGCGTTGTGTGATGTGAAATAAGTCAGACAGACAAAGACAAATACCATGTGACTTCACCTGTATGTGGAATTAAACGAACAAACAAAAAACCCAGCCTCCAGGACACAGAGAACAGACAGATTGGTGGTTGACAGACAGACGTAAGAAACGCGGGGAGTGGGTGAAGTGGTCAAAAGATACAAACTTCCAGTTACACGACAAATAAGCCTGGGGATGTGATGCACAGCAGAGATAACTATGGGTAATAACATTCTGTTCTGTGTTTGAAAGTTGCTAAAAGAGCAGACCTTAAAAGTTCTCATCCCCAGAAAAAAAATTCTGCAACTATGTGATATTAACTAGACTTCTCGTGGTGATCATTTTGCAAATATACAAATATCAAATTATTATGTTTTACTCCTGAAATGAATATGTTATTTATCAATTATACCCCCATTAAAAAAAGATAGTGGAGGTTTCCATGGGACACAGCATTTCCTCTGCTGTCTTCTTTTTATTGTAAAACAGACAAAACACATCAGACACTGTTGAGAAGTTGGGGGGTGTGTGGTGATTTTCTCTTTTTCTCTACCAAAACAAGTCTCTTCCCTCGAGTCTGACTAAAAGTCACTTTTTCTAGGAAGAGTTCACCAATTAACCTTACATAGCTTGACTGTTATTACCAGTTATTACCATGTCATTAATAAACATTTTTGTGTTTAATATACTATTGCTCTGTCTGACACTGATTGTCAGGATAAATAATTATAATTCTGTAAGATCATGAGTAACTACAGTAGTTATTAGGATTATTAATAAATGTAAAAAAATAAGCAATGCTTTTCTTCAATTGCAAGATGCCAAATAACCCCCCTTATTTAAAAAAAAATCCCACAAACAAAGCAGTTTTAAAACGTAAATTTACTAAATGAATGGGTGATTGTGGTTTGATACCCAGTCTATAGTGTCATTTTTGTCTGTTTGCTTTTAACATTTTTCAAATATATTTGTTTTAGTTCCTCTCATAGTCAAATTTCTTAAAAGCAGGTACTGTGTCTGGTTCATATCTGTATGTCGAGCACATAGTACAATGCCTGACACATTGTTGGTGCTTAATAATATCTGCCCAGTGACTAACGCTCTGACTCACCTCTCGTGAGGGCAGGGGTCTTCCTGCTGTCTCTCAGGCATGCGCAGTGCACACTGGCTGGAGTGCTCCTACAAAGGTCTCAGTTCGTCTCTTCATTTTGAACTTCATTTTTATTCTCTCTTCGGAGCCTCGGGATGTTCAGTGAATAGTGTAGTGGTTTACGAGGAAACCTATGGCATGCAGGAAAGAGCACTGGATTGACGAAGGGCCAGGAGGTCTGGCACTACCAGGGACTAGTTTGTGATCTTCGGGAAAATATTTCACCTCCTTAGCTCCCATCTTTTGTTTCCTTGGCACCTCAGTTTATTCTTCTGTGCAACAGGGATAACAGTCTATCTTTTGTTTTTTTTCATTAGGGCATCGTGATTATAAACAAGACCTGTTCTGCATGTTAAATTCTATGGAAGCAATTAAAAGGCCTGGAAAAATATGGTCCGCAGTTTAACTTTGGTCTCAAATAATTTTTGAAGTCACAGACATGCATGTTGGTTGTGTATGTTATTATGAATACACATACGGTAGGTTTATCTCTCGGTTGTATTAGGGATTGAAGGTACACTTCCTTTGTAGTCATTATTTCCAACGTGGCAATTCAGGAATATCAGACCTGTCTGGAGGCCTTTTTGGAGATGTCTGTCTGTATGTGACTTTGCCCACAGACAGCTCCATTGTGAATGTAGGGGTAGGGTTTTGTAGAGAAAGCAGGTAGTAAATGAACTACACCCTTCAGGTGTGCAGCTTACTTGAGAGGCAGGGTTAAATAAGCCAGGTGTCTGTCAGAACAATGTTGTCAGACCCCAAACCAGGGGTCACTACTCTTGCCCTCCTGTTCGATCCACCAGCAATTCCTGCTGCCTTTCCTCCAAAACACAAGTGAATCTGAGTTCTCTCTGTCTCCACTGCCATGTCCTCATCCACTGTCACCGTCCCTCACCTGGGCTAGTGCATTGATTGCCTCCCGTCTCCCTGCTTCCACCTTCACACACTGAAATCCATTCTCTTCCTAGTGTCCAGAGTGGTCTTTCAGAAACATAAATGACACCACATCACCCCCCTGTTGGCATTTAGATAAAGTCCACACTCCTTACCCGAGTCCCACAAACCCTCAAACCCTCTGACCAAGCCCCAACCACCCTGCCCACCCCATCCACGGCCACTCTCCCTTCTGCCAAATCTCCTCCACCCACAAGGACCTCTTTCTCCACCTCCTGCACCCCGAGCTCATTCCAGCCTCAGGATCTTTGCACTAGCTGTTTTCTTTGCATAGAAGGTACTTCCTCATAATTTTAGCATGGGAACCTCTGTTTTGGTCATTAGGTCGTAGTTTAATTGTCACTTCTTCATAGAGGTTCTGAATTCTCCACATAGCATCCTTCACTCTCTGATATTTTGATCTCTAAGAAAAGAAGTATCTAGTTTTATTTGCGCTCTACTAGAATGGAAGCTCCTGAGGACAGGGATATGTCTCTCTTATTTGCTGAATTGTTAGTGAGTTTAAAACATCTTGGCTCAGAGTGGGCACTCAGTAACTATTTGTTGGATGCATGAAAAACACTCAAATACTTCTTATGTTGGTTTTTCCTGTACTTGTGGGTGAAATAACATGTGAGTTTCAGGGATGCAATGCAGGGCTTCCCACCGTGATGAGCTGACTGGAAGGCAGTGAGGTGAGATGATGAGGTGACAGAGCAAAGACGGATGGTCAGACTAGATCAGAAGATGGGAAGGCACCAGGAAAACAGGCCCTTGTCTTCATGGAACCACCAACTGATGAAGCTTATGACTTTGGCAGGTAGCTCAGGCTTAATCACTACTTTGAGGAATAGGGAGACTCTGCCCTAACCCCCAGTGCTTCAGGTTGTTATGACTTCCTTACGCAGTTTGTGAGCACCTGCCATGGACTATAGCGGCCTTTGGCGCCTCTGGATTTGGAACGCAATTCATGGAAATCTGTGTAGTTAATGAAATAACATCTGGCACATGATAGCCATTCAATAGGGTGGAGTTTCATTACCCTCTCTTGGGTGTAACTATCCCTGTCAGGATTCTAGGAAGGAAGGGTGAGCCTTTCTGGGTGCTGGGAAGGTGAGAGTGTCAGGTGTCAGTGAGGTGGGAAAGGACTGCTGACCAGCCAGGGCCGCTGTGCTTGTTTTGGACATTGTGCACCTGTCTGCGCAGCTCTCCTCTGTGCCCTGGGCCCGCAGGTGTTGGTGTTCTCTCTTCTGTTGGTTAGTAGCTAACCGTGGAAGATGTTGAGGTTACCAGCCACTGCTGAGCGATGGGCAAAATAAAAAGTCACAGTTGTTGCTGTCTCCCCTCACCTCAGAAAGCTGGAGCTATTACCTCAAGACTTCAGGGAACTTGGAAGTTTGTGCATTTGATCGACTAACCTGCTCAGTCTGTATCAGAGTATTAAGCTCAGAACGTGTACTTTCCCTTCTTCCTTCACTCACATATGTTCATATACTGAGTACATGCTGTATGCCAGATTCTGCACTAGATGCTTGGGATACGTCAGTGAATAAAACAGACAAAGTCTCTACCCTCATGGAGCCTACATTCCATTGGGGAATCTCACAATACACAATAGCATTGTGTATGAGTTGATTATACAGTATATCAGAAGGTGATGGGCCTATAGATGAAAAGCAATGCGTTATAAGGGGGATCAGTAGTGCCTGAAGGTGGGATGGGACAAGTTAGGGTAGTAAATAGAGTAGCCAGGATAAGCCTCATTGAGAGAGACTTTTATCAAAGGTGAGGAGTTCTTCAGTGGACACCTGCAGGGAGAGAACTTCAGGCAGAGAAAACAAGTAGACCCAACGGTGGAAGTTTGCTTGGTGTGTTCAAGGAACAGAACGACCAGTGTGGCTGGTGCCGAAAGAATGAGGAGAGCAGTAGGAGAGGACATTGGAGAGGTATGTGGGGACCAGGTGCTACAGGGCCTTGTCAGCCAACAGAAGGACTTTGGCTTTTACTGTGACGGAATGGGGAGCCTGTGCAGAATTTTGAGCAAAGATGTCTGATGAGTTGACTTACATTTTCAAAAGGACCACTGTAGGTGGGCTCTCTCTGGCTTTCAGGGCTCTTCTTCCTGAAGGATCATCATGCTGCAGCTGCTTGCATTTCCCAACGGATGGTATTTTGGATGGGAAGCAGCTCTGGGCACAGCCTAGAATCGGGCTGGCCTGGCAGAGGGTGGCCGGTTTATTCTTTGGGTGTTCTAAAGGGAGCAGTCTCTGAGGGAGCAGGCTCTGAGGCAGAAGCCTGCCATTCTTCCAAAATGGTGTAGCTCTTGTATCTTTTATTGTTTTAGTTTGTAAACTAGCCCTATAGCAGGGGTGTCAAACTCTTTTTCACCAGGGGCCACATCAGCCTCAGGGTAACCTTCAGAGGACCGAAATAATTTTAGTACTGTATAAATGTAACTACTCCTTAACTATTAAGAAGTTGAAATTACATTCAGCCCTTTGAAGGCAACCATGAGGCTGATGTGGCCCCCCACCTGTGAAAATAAGTTTGACACCTCTGCCCTATAGGAATAAGATAATTAAAACTAACAGGGGAATACTGGGAGAACTCAGTAGTTAAAGTTTTAGCCTTCATCAATAGGCTTAAGTGATTAAAGTTGGAACTAAAGAGTTAAAAGAGTAAAAAGAAAAAGACCACTGCAGCTGCTGTGTTGAGAACAGATCGTAGGGAAGCCACCGGCAGGAGCCCAGGGACAGGCGGGAGCTTGCTGCAGTAACCCCGGTGAGAAATGATGTGGCTCAGAGCAGGGTCGTCTCAGTGGAGGTGCCGAGAAGTGATTGGATTCTCGGTGTGTTTTAAAGATAGAGCCAACCTGACTTCCTGATTGGTTAAGAGTGGGGTTGAGAGAAAAAGAGGAGTCAAGAGATACTGAAGGGTGTTGGGATTGAGCAACTATAAGGTCAGAGTAGTTATCAACTAAAATTGGAATAACCATGAGTGGAGCAGGTTTTGGGGGGGATTTAACAACAAACAAGTAAAAACTTGAATGAATCACAAAGGGGTTTCGTTGAATTGAAAAGCCAGTTCAACAATATTTACATAGTACATGATTCCATTTGTGTGATACTTTGGAAAAGACAAAACTGTATGGGAGATGAACCAATCCCTATCTTTCCAGGGATTAGGGTTGAAGAGTTGGATTTGACAGGAAAGAGATAGTTTAAGGGAATTTGGTTGTGATTAACTGTTTTACATCTTAATTGTATCAGCAGTTTCACAAATCTATGTCTGTTAAAATCATAAATGGCACCCAAAAGTGAAGTTAATTTTATAGTATGTTGATTTAAACATTAATATATTAAAGCCTAAAAATATTATGTAGGTGTTTCAGGAAATTAATATTATCAATATATGTATATGTAGTATTGTGATATTTGTAAGCTTTTAAAAATTGTAATTTAATTTCTTTTCTTATTCTAAATAAGTATTTATTTTTGTACCTGATTTTTATTTATCACATTGTATTGTTATTTTTAAAAATTAATTTGAGAGAGAAAAACATCAATTTATTGTTCGATGTATTTATGCATTCATTGGTTGATTCTGTATGTGTCCTGATCGCCACCTTGGCATATCTGGACAATGCTTTAACCAACAGAGCTACCTGGTCAGAGAAGTGACAAATATAGGTGGGGTAAACTGCCAGGAGGATTGCCATCTGTTAGGCATTCAAGCAGAACTGTTCAGTAGAGAGCTGAATATGAGTCTGTAGTTCAGGAGGATGCTCTGAGTTTCAAATATAAACTTGAAAGTCAATATTTATATGGTATTTATTTCTGTTTCTGATCTTTCTCTGGCCAGGGTGCACTGCCCTGTGATGATTCTCCCTTTTGTTTCTGTTTTTTTCTTGTTATACTTTGGCCTTCTGTCCCCAGCCCACCAGTTCAGCCAAGGAAAAGAAGAGGCCCCAAAGGGGACGCAATTGATTTGGAGATATGGAATGAGCTGGCTACCCTCCTACAGCTAGTATCCACTTTTCTTCCCCAACTAGGAAGAGAAACATCAGGACAGAAGAGGAGTTAAAGATGGAAGGGAACCAATGAGAGCTTTCCTGTTGAGTGGGTCATGGAGACCTGATTTCCCGCCAGGCTGAGTTCCCGGGATGGGGAATCACTTGACACTCCTGCTCCCGATACACACAGATAGCATTGTTGGATATAAGGATAGAGGAGGTCTGTGCCTTCTGCTCTAGGCTGAGCCCCAGGAGGCAGCAAGACAGTGAAAAAGTAATGGTCATGTGGTATGTCCAGTAGATAAGACCTGAAAAACCCCTGAGACTTCTTGGAACCCCGGTGGATGCAGAACAACCGGAGCGCTTTCAATGCGCCGAGGCATGTCTCTATAAAGTAGGCTGGATTCATAGAATGCTTGTGTATAAAGTAATAAAAAAATACCCAATTCAAACTAATTTAAACAATAAATGGGTTTTATTGGTTCAGTAATAAAAGTCAGAGGCGGTCCCTGGCTGGTGTGGCTCAGTGGATTGAGTGCTGGCCTGTGAACTGAAAGGTTGCTGGTCTGATTCCCGGACAGGGCACAGGCCTGGGTTGTGGGCCACATCCCCAGTTGGGGGCATGTGAGAGGTGGCTGGTCCATGTATCTCTCACACATGGATGGTTCTCTCTTTCTCTTTAAAAAGGAAAGAAAGAAAGAAAAAAGTCAGAGGTGGGAGTTGATCGGATACTGGCTCCATTGCTGTTGTCTTACCGGTGTTGGCTTCGTCCTCAGTCTGGCTTCTTTCCTAATGGCAAAAATGGTTCTGTCAGTTTCAGGGCTCACATCTGCCTGTTTAGAAGGGGAACTTCTTTTTCTAACCATGGAAAAATAGTCCTGGACTTCAGTTTGCACAAGCCTCAGTCACATGCTGGCCCTAAAAAGAACCACTGTGATTAAGGATTTGTCATTAAGGCAAGAGGAATGGGGTTATGCCTGGGCCAGACAGGATCCACCAGATATTCAGATATTACTGAATATCTTTGGAAGGCTTGAAGCTCTGTCTGATGTGGGCCTCTGGTCTTAAAGGCATTATGTTCAGAATATAGTATTTGACAGACAGCAGTATGGTGATTGCCAGGGGAGGGGGTGAGGGAGGAGGGAATGGGGGAATAAAAGGTGATGGAAGGACACTTGACTTGGGGTGGTGAACACACACAGTGTACACGTGATGTGTGGTACAATTGTGCACCTGAAACCTGTGTGATTTTGTCAGCCAATGTCACTCCAATAACTTTCCATAAAAAATGGAAAAAAGGAATATAGTATCTGAGAGTTTTCTGGAAGCTCTACCTGTTTTTGATATTTCTGATGTCCAGATATTTCTGGGAATATCTCCAACAAATATCTATTGTTTTGTTTTTGTCAAATGGCTTTAAAAAAAAAAGAGTTAATGATTCTAAAAATGTCTTGCAGACTGTCCTGTAGTCGAAGAGCCAGAAAGAAAGGACTTCCTTTGTGGTCAGTTGAGGAGCTCTTTCCGGACAGGTGGAGTCCCACGGCACCTTGCCCCCAGTGTGGTGATTTCCAATGCCAATACCTTTGATGTTTTTACTTTCTTTTTTTTTTTTTTTTAAGATTTTATTTATTTATTTTTAGAGAGAAGAGAAGGGAAGGAGAGAGGATGAGAAACATCAATGTGTGATAGTCTTTCGTGTGCCCCGTACAGGGGACCTGGTCCGCAACCCAGGCATGTGCCCTGCCTGGGAATTGAACCAGCCACCCTTTGGTTCACAGGCCTGTGCTCAATCCACTGAGCTATACCAGCCACAGTGATGTTTTTACTTTCTAGTTTCCTGAACTGAGCTCTGTGAGATAGACAACAATCCTGGTGCACTTCTGGGGTGAGGGTCTATCCACAAGCAAACCCATTAACATTGGAGGAAAAGTCAAAGGCTGAATTTTGAGCATGGCTCAGATGTGAATAGAAAATTTTGTTCTGCTGTATGGCTTTTGGAGGTCCAGAGACCATCGTTAACAGATTTAGCAAAATTGCAGATTGTGAATTGCTACTTTCTGTGGATTAGGTGACATTGTATTTCTTTTGTGCAACAAAACCAAGGGCTTAAAATTTGGAGAATGAAAAGCAAAACCAAACAGGCTTTTATGACCTGACATGTTCTCAAATACAAAACCCATGTGCTGAGAGAAGAGACAGAAAAGCTACATATGTGTAAGAGCTGGAACGAACGGTAGGAAAAGCAGCGATGTTTGTATTTCCTAAGAGTGAGCAATGAGTTTATACACTGCAGGAAAAGGAATTACGTAAAGCAGGGTGGGTTTAGTTCCCGTAGGAGGGAAAGGTCCCGTTTCTTTCTGACAGGTGATGCGTGTGTGCGTGTGTGAGACTGCAGGGGAAGTGGGTGGCAGCGGCATGGAGAAGTGAAAGCAGGGAAATACTGCTTAGCTACCATGTTCCCGTGCCAGCTACTACTGAGGGCTTTACATTATCTCACCGAATCTGTGCAACTACCATGTGAAGTAGCTATTTCTTTTCCTTTTTTTTCTAATTTGAATATATTTGGGCGACATTGGTTTGCAAAGCCACAGAGGTTTCAGGTGTGCAGCTCAGCAAGATGTCACCTGCTCACTGCTCTCATCACCCCAAGCAAAGTCTCTTTCGGTCCCCATTTCCCCCTTTTGCCTCCCTCCCCCTGCCCCCACCCCCTTTCCCTCTGGCGGTCTGTGTCTCTTCCCACACTGTTGTCTGTGTCTGTGGTAATGTTTGCTAATCCCTTCACCTTCTTTCATCCAGTCCCCCTCCCCCACCCCTCTGACAGCTGACTGTCTCTTTCATGTGTCCATGACAAAAATGAGCCTCAGAGAGATGGGTCCAAAGTACACAAGAGATACGAACTTTGGTCATGGGACAAGATTCAAACAAGGTTGCATGTCTCCAAAACTCATTCTTCTCATTTCATCACATCACGCTCACTGCCTCTTGAAATATCCACATTATATTTTTAGGAGTCAAAATATAAGGAAGCAAGACCAGAAGAGTTTAGAAAACAAAGGGGTATGACTCAGCCCTTCAGTTCCTTAAACCTGGAAAGGCCTGAGACAACTGCTCAGGGATGATGAAGCAAAGCTGTTTTTAGGTGCGTTTATGTACTGTATGAATCATTATTTTTTATTTTATTACAAACTTTAAGAATTTCAACTTTGTTAAAAGAAGGCTTACAGATAAGACAGCAACACAGGATCAAAGTTATTTTTTCTAAGACCCAGGTATGCACAGAAGAGGGGACACACTCTAAACCTGACGAGCTCAGGGGAGGCCTACGTGGCAGGCCCTACAAACTCAGAGACCAAAAGTAACACATAGGCGGTGGGAACATAAAATCCCTAACTGAAAGCAAGTCATGGTGGATAGTCATATCCTAGGCCTTTAGCTTCCTTGACAAAGGTCACTTGTTACTTGAACTGAGCCTGTTATCATCTTTTTGCATCTAAGGTAACAGACCCTTGGACTGTCAGAATAATCTTCTTTTTTCCAGAACCCTCAGAGTACCCACGCTGCACCAGAGCAGATCACAGAACCCCTCATTGTCTTGCTGTTCCCGAACACCATCTCTATGTGCTATAAATGTCCGTTGTTAACTGTTAACTGTCCTGCACCCAACAGTGTGAAAGAAGCACGTTCCTCTCTCCTTATCCGTCCCAGAGATTTCCACCATTTGCTTTCTCCTGCCTCCCTAGTCTACCACCAGTGAATTTCATGCCACCCCCTTATGCTTCTTCCTTTGATCCTAATGTATAAAATAAGGTGCAAAACTGTCATTCTCCTAAGCATGATCTCAAAGCTTTGATTTTGCTTCCCAGCCGTTGTCATCAGTTTGGCTCAACTAACTCATAAAAATTCTCTACAATTTTGGATATTTCTTACATTGACATGTGGCCTGTGGCGAACTGATTTTAGCTTCTAGCCAATTAAAAAGTGATCAAATTATATAATTAAGAGAAAAAGGGCATACAACAGTCCAATTAATATGATTAATATGAACCTAGTTTCATATTTCTTAAAAAAGTACTCTCCCTGTCTGTTAAGATCTTGTTAAAATTGGCTCAAAGTCCCATTCTATGAATTGAAGAGAGTCTACTGTTCTTAAAAGCTTCTTCAGATCCCTGAGACCCAGGGCGACCTTTGGTTCCAAACTGCTGCTTCCTCCAACAGGGATTATTCTGATATCCAAAGCATGTCACTCTCCTGTTCACACTGATTCAGATGTGAAATTCAGGCATTTGACCTAATTTCCACGAAAACCAGTCACATAAAGCGCCGTGTGTTCAGCAGACTGTATTAAACGTGTGTGGAGATGGAGACATCCACATCAGAGGATTGCAAACAGTGGTGCTTTGCACCTGTGTTTCACCTGTAGTTCTAAGACATGCGCCTTTTCACACTTTAATATCTCTGGAACAAGAGTGCACGTGACAACTGAAGGTATCCCACGGTTTAGTTGGCAGTGTCTTCTTTTTCTCAGCGGTACCTAAAGCAATGGTATATTTTACAATCAATAGTATCTTAGATTCCATAAAAAGAAAATTCTACTTCTCTGGTTTTCAAGAGTCCTCTGGTAATTTCTACTGCTGAAGCTCTCCCTTCTTGCTGTGGAGCTTGACCCAGCCTGGTGTTACCTTGCTCCAGACACTTCTGATTCCAGCCGTTAAGTGCTACGGGCAGTTCCACGCCCACTCATGCTAACAGTGTTATTACCTTGAGTGTGCTGTGCTATTTTATTCTTTGCTGCAGATAAATCTGTCTGGCCAACTGTAACACAGAACCAGCTCAAAATGATCCAATCTTTTTTTAAACAAGACAACAGACCAAAACTGAAAGTTGTGCAGGTGAAGCAGGGACAGAGGGGAGAACTTTGACCTCCAGCTGCTCCTAGAACCAGAGTCTTGCCCTGCTCGCCCCCGGGAGCCAAAGGACTTGGATTTAACCTAACGTTGAACACCAGGACCCTTTCATAGGCGAAGGGTCCTTGTCCGGGAAGATCCGGTGCTGATACCTCTTCACCATAAATGACTAAGCTCCAAGATTCTCCAATTGCCTACCAGCAATTCCCCCCCCCCCCCCCTCCCCGCCGTTCTCCCAGCCCCTTAGAAACGTGCCTGAACCCTGGACCAGGGAGTTTGGGCTTTTGAGCATCAGCTTCCCGTTCTCCTGGGTGGCACCATTCATAACAAAATAAATAACCAGTCCTTCTCCACTGCGATTCTTGGTGTCTAGTGTTTGGCTCTGCCAGTGCTGGGTGAACAAACTCTTTCTGTTTGGTAACACAAACACAGCTCAGAAGTGTGGGGCTAAGGGCAATGTTCCATTAATGGATGTCAGGAGCTGGTGGATAGTGCTCCTGCCTCCCTTGCTCCAGGGGGATTTTTGGGGGTCATTTTGTGTGCTCCTCAGGAGGTTCTGGACAGATTAGGCCCACAGTGACAACCTTGATAACGTACCTTGTACTAGCTTTTGCACCTTCCTAACTCTCTTGCTCCTGCTCTCTGGGATCACCTCTCAAATAAAGGACCTGCACATAAATCCTTGTTTCAGACTCTGGTGTGGTTTGATTGATTGATTCATTTTTGTTTTTTGGTGGGGAGCAACTCAAGCCAGAACCCCGTTTGTGCTTTCCCTCTCAGAGCCCCATCTTTTCCAACTGGGACTATCAGCTCTTTTCATTTCTTACATCCAGATTCAGCTCAGGCTCTCTGTTTGCATATCCAAGATTTCAACTGCAGCTTTGAAAGATATACCAGATTCTGTCTAGGACAAGAAGTAAAGAGTGTTTTAATTTTTCAGCCTGAATTTCTATAGAAAGGAAAACTGTAAGGATCTACACCAAAATGTCAAAATAGTTATCTGAAGACAGAAGGATGAGTGGTTTAAACTTTCTTCTTTTGTTCTGTTAAAAAAAAAAAGAGAGAGAGAGACAATGGTCTCAAATGGAGTGACTTGTACTAAGCCATGTCACCAAGCCAAGACAACACGTAAATTGCAGTTCCAGCATCTCCCAGTCCATCTGGAATTTCCTGATCAGCAGTACTGAGGTCATCCACCTGACAGACCCAAAGAAAGGCGAGGTAATCTGCTCTTATTTTTTCTGCCCCCTCCTGCCTATAGGAGCCGCCAATTTTGTACAGCTTCTTAGAGTGCCTACTGGCTAGATGGGATGCTGCCTGATTCATGAATCACTGAGTAAAGCCAATTAGGTACTCAAATTTACTCAGTTGAATTTTGTTCTTTAACAGTTCCTTTATATTTTCTAAAATTTTTATGATGGATATGTCTTAATTTTATAGGAGGGAAAAAAACAATAAAAGTTAATATAAAAAATTGATCAAACTGACTCTTGTTTTTAAAATAACTTTATTAAGGCATAATTTATATACCATATGTTTACCCATTTTAAGTATACAATTTAATGATGTTTAGTCAATTTACCTAGTTGTTCAACCATTACCATACCCAGTTTTAGAGCACTTTCTTCTCTCCAAGATCTTTCACATCCGTTGACAGTTAATCCCCTTCCCACCAGAACCCTGGCAAACATGATTTCACTTCTCTGTAGATTTTCCTTTTCTGGGCATTTCATATAAATAGAATCATGTAATATGTAATCTTTTCTGTTTGGTTTCTTTCATTTAGCATCTTTTTAAAGTTCATTCACATTGTAGCAAGTATCTGTATTTTACACTTTTTTTATTAGTGTTGGTATTCCATTATGGACATACCGCTCTTTGTTTCTCTCTTCACCAGCTGGTGGGTATTTGGGCTCTTTCCACTTTTTGGCCACTAAGAATAATGCTGATATGAACACTGCTGTACAAATCTTTGCGGGGACATGGGTTATTTCTCTTGAGTAGATATGCGGGAATGGAATTGCTGGCTCATGTGAAAAATTTATGTTTAACTTTGTAAGAAACTGAAAATCTTTTCCAAAGTAGCTATACTTTTTCACATTCCCATCAGTAATGTATGGGAATTCCTATTTCTTCACATTTTTGCTACTTGTTATTGTGTGTCTTTATGATCATAAACATTCTGGTGGCTAGGAAGTGGTCACTCATTGTGGTTTTAACTTACATTTCTCCAAGGACCTACGATGTTCATCTTTTCATGACTTACGAGCCACTTGTACGTCTTTCTGAGATACGTCTATTCAAATCTTTTGCCCATTTAAAAACTGAATTGTCTTCTTACTGAGTTGTGAGAGTTCTTTGTGTATCCTGGATACAATTTTTTTCTTCCTTATATGTGATTCACAAATATTTTCTCCAGTCTGTGTCTTGCCTTTTCCTTTTCTTAATGTCTTTTAAATGTAAAGTTGTTTCTAAGAAATTCTTAATTTTGAAATAATTAAGGATTCACAGGAAGTTGCAAAGATAGAGAGTTCCTATGTACCCTTCACCCAGTTTCACTCCCATATTTTTCATTTGGATTAAGTCCAGTTTATCAGTTTTCTCTTTTACGGACCATACTTCTTGTTGGGCCTAAAAAGATCTTTGCCTAACCCAAGGTCTTGACATTCCTCCTATTTTATTCTTAAAGTTTAATAGCTTTAGTTTACATTAATGTCTCTAATCCAATTTGAATTAATTTTTGTACAGTGTTAGGTAAAGTTCTGTGTTCATATTTTTGGAATGTGGGTATCCAATTGTCCTAGCACCATTTGTTGAAAACCCTCCTTTCTGTGTTTGTCAAAAGTCTTTGTCAAAAATCATCTGGCCATGAATGTAAGGATTTATTTCTGAACTCAGAAATCTGTTCCATTGATCTGTTTATGCTTATGTCAGTACCAGAAAGTTCTGAGAACTTATATTAAATTTTAAGATTAGGAAATGAAAGTTTTCCAACTTTGTTCTTTTTCATAAAGTTTTGGCTATTCTGTGTCTTTTTTATTTCCATGTACATTTTAGGTACATTTTATAAATTTCTGCAAAAAAATCCTGCTAGAACTTTGATGGAGATTGAGTCGAATCTATAGATCACTCTGGGGAGAGCTATCATCTTAACAATATTGAGTCTTCCAATTAATGAATGTGAAATGTCTCTCCATTTATTTAGATCATATTTAACTTCCCTCAGCAATGTTTTGAAAACTTTATTATACAAGTTTTGCACTTTTGCTAAATTTATATTTATATATCTTAGTACTCTTGTGAATGGAATTAATTGTACATTCTCATATGTAGAAATACAATTTAGTTCCATATGTTAATCTTGTATTCTGCAACCTCACTGAGCTTCTTCAATTTTAATGGGGGTTTGTGTGCGTGCACACACGTGTGTGTTCTGATCTTCCCCAGAAAGAGTCATGTTGTCTTCAAATAAGAACAGTCTTACTTCTCTTTTTCTAAGCTAGATGCCTTTTCCTTTCTTATGATTGTACTGGCTAGAACTTCCGGTACATTGAGTAGAAGTTGCAAGAACATTGGCTGGCGGGGGGGGGGGGGGGGGG
>VMDR010009760.1:0-32564 GCA_007922815.1 Macrotus californicus
AAGAGAAAGGAAAGGCTGAGAATATCGAACCAATTTATTTCTTTACTATCTGACTCACAAATGTATAACTCATGGAAAAAAATGTATAGTGGTTCTCATTTAGTTGATGGCAACAATTTCTCTCCAATTCATAGAAGTTCATAGAGAAAGGACTTGGACAAACATTTCAAGCTGAAAATTGCTGAAATAAGGGGACTTGCTGTGTCTAATGCTCAGGAATTATTTCCATGGCATTTCTCTAGATTTAGCATTGGAATATTGCAAACAGTGAATCCATATCACCATGACTGTGCTTTCCAGTTCCGTCCGAGGCCTGAGGGTGGACCTGGTGGGAGATTAGGGGGTTCGTTTGGACAGGATGAGTAAGGAGAGCAGACAGTGTGTGAAGTCCAAGAACTGAAGAATGAAAAAGCTGGTGGGCTTATATTTATACAAATAACTGCATATTCACTTGGCTCATCTAATACCCAGATTAATCTAGCCACTGCCATGTTACCCTTGGTAGATGTGTGACAGAACTTTGAAAAGTTTCATTGCACGACCAGAACTCACCATCATCTCAGCGGAGGAGGACGTAGAAAAGTAGAGGGAAGAGAAAGAGAAAACAGCACCGAACAAAGAAACGTGTCAGAGGGCCACCAGTAAGGGGCAGAGAGGCCCACATGCGGCGGCGGCGGAGGGGGATATGGAAGCAGTTTCAGATCTTGTTCAGCGTTGACCTTGGTATTCTCAGTGGGCACCTCTGGAGATTTTTGTGGGTCCTGAAATCCCCAGGGGTGGAAATGTTCCTACCTGATCCTCCACGTTTGTCTCTGTGGTCACGTCCTTTCTATCGCTGTGGGTTTCCAGTAAATTTCCTCAGACTCTTTTCAGTTTCTACCATGATTTTGTTCACTTGATCTTTTTTTTTAATAAGAAACACTTCCACATTTGTGGAGACTGAATAGCTATACTGCCTTTACAGGATTTCAGTTCTCTGCCTCTACAAAATGCCAGAATCCTACGAACTGTGCAGGCTAACACATTATCAACGGGACTGCAGGGGACTGCCCTGTGCCAATGCCAGTTGAAAAGTAAGGCGTTTGGAAAGATATGACAGTATTTCAAATATGGTTTCTTAAAATAGAGTATTGACTTCTCAGGAAGAGGAAGCATGAAAATAATTAAATGATTTAATGTATGGGCAGCGCTATGCTAATATAAAAGGTGACTACTATGAAATGCTTAGAAATCCATTGGACATTGTGTGTCTCATTCCACATGCAACCACTTGATTGTTTAGCAAACTGTATCAGTGAATAGACTATATTTCAGATGTCTTCTTACAAGCATGTTTCCCCTTCATTTATAAAAAATATACTAATAGTTCATCTATTACTATATTGGCTTGAACATCTGATATGTGTATATCTGTTATTATAATATGCCAGCCCAGTTTTAAAAGTTTGGGTGAAACCATTGTCCTTCAAAACAGGAAGTTTTTAAAAATCAGATAATAAATAGACATGTAAGCAATTTAAATGAATTGATTTATGAGTGCCTATGATCAGAATTTTGTAGAATATACTAACTCACTTTTGAAAGCTTGGGCAAAATCAGAAAGTTCAATCAGAAAGCTTGAAAACAGAAAGTTCTTTTTCTTCCTCCCCATGGCCTCTAAAAACCTGAACTATTGAACTCAGATTTGAGTAATGATGTACTATACTTTGCCAAATGAGTCGTTTCCCCTTTTGTAACATCCATCAGAAAGAAGGAAGTGTTCATGTGGACAAACTGCTTCCCAGGAAAGGCCTTTTTTGTGTTTGTTTAAGTCAAGGTAATTTTACAATAGAAAAAAAACATCATATTGTTCTGAGGTGACATTTAGGAAATAAAAATGTTGGAGTTTCTAGGATAATATGCTATTGGCACAGATTGGCTAAGACCGTAGTCAAAAGAAGTGAGTGTCTTCCACAATCAGAGAAGAGCAGTTTGGATGATTTAACAGCACATGTTCATATAAAAGTGACAGAAATGAGATGTTCCACATATTTGCAGTTTTCTTAGACATGCCACTACAAAATATAATATGTACTCTAAATGTATTTCTGTAAATTGGAAATATTTAGGCTCAGAATGGTATGACTGGATTTATTTTTATTATAATCAATTCCTGTTTGAAATTCCTGGAGTTTGTGCTAAATCTCAACCCACTGGGAAATAAGCTTGTTTATTCTTACCTAAAATAAAGTACATGATAAATAAGAAAAAGCACATTGTCATAAAATCTCATTATTAGCATTAGGAATGGCCTGCAGGGCATTTAGTCCAGGACTTATCTGATCGACCGAAGTTTATTAAAGCGGTTTCATAGCTATTCAAGTCATCAAATAAGGCTTTTGAGACATGTCTTCATGACACTAATGTAACATATTTGAAGAATAAAATATTTAGTCAGCCTGTTGCTCCTTTTACCTACTGGTTGCCAAGCACATTTATATTTCTTTATTCTTTATTCATATGACCAGTTGTGTTGAGGCAGTATAGAGAGTCTAGACAACTTTAGAAATATGATTTTATTAGCTCATTAAAGTTTCTTTATTAGGAAGAGAGTACAGTCAGTTCTGCTATAATGCTTGCTTTAGACAAGTAAAACTGTTCCAGGGAATTAGTATATTAGGAAATAATTTGAGCATAATATGAATTTTGCATTTGTTTATGTGCATTTTTCTCCACAAGAAACACTAAATGAAAGAAAACTGTACCCAGCTAAACCCAGCTGTGTGAGGAAACACACACACCCCCTCCAATATCCACCAGCTTCCTTAGTTCACCGAAGTCACAAGTCACACACGCAGGTCTGGTGCCAGCTTCAGGTCCCACTTTGTACAACCCTCCTCCCACCACCTCACAGCAACTTGCACCTGCAAGCCTTCCAATGCCCACTTCCAAAGCCTTCCAAGAAAACTTTAGGGCTTTTCCAAGGTTAAGAGTAATATTTATTGCAGTACTTATGAGTTCCATAACCATTTAAGGTGTGTAAAACTGTGCCACTATTGTTATTAGGTTCCTACCTTTATTTAAAATGTGCTACTGATGAAGTTTTCGAGAGTTGTATCCTAACTCTGTCTTCCCCATAAGTCCTGTAAGTTGTGTGTGTGATTTATACAATGCGATGACTTTAGGAATACACATGTTGGAATTTTCAGCACAAGCTACTGTATATGTCGGCCCATTACAGAAAATGTAGCAAGTACAGTTAAGCCCACACTTATAACCAATTTGATGCACTTGCTCCCGAGCGTTCTACTATCACATATTTTCAAAACCTTTTTAACCTAATTAGGCTCAGTGCATATCTAGTATTTCTACTAATTTTATCATTTAGGACTGTAATATAAACATTTTCTAACTCTACTATTAGCCTTTTATAGATATTGTATTGACTTCTAAATCCCATTTTATATATATGTCATCATTGACTTACTTAGCCTTTAAGTACTTTTTAATTTGGAGTCACTGTAAATAGTACCTTGATGGATATCAAGTTGTTTAGAATGTATTCCCAGAAATAGAATCGTAAGGTCAAAGGCTATGAATATTTCAGGCATATTGCTAAGTTGATTTCCACAATGGTTGTATGAATTTATATTCCCAACAGTATTGTACAGGGAGAAATGTGATAAAGTTTCCATGACTCTGAAACAAAAAAGAAAAAAATTTCATTTCAATGGGAAAATGTGTCCAATTACATAAATATTTTAATTTAAAAAAAGATATATAGTGCTAGGCATCTGGGTATTTTACACATATAGTTCTGTGATATGGCCAAAGAATCTCCAGCTTATCAAATATTGACATGTTCTTCTAGGTATTTTGACATCAGAGAGCTTATTCATATGTGTTATTCATACGTTTTGTATATTTAATGTAAATGGAAAATGTGGGAATCCTAACAATGGAAAATCAGTTTTACTTTCAATACATGAAGTAATTCAAATAATCGTCATACTTGCAAATCACTATTTTTATTGACATGGTATTTGTAATTCCTCTTACCCAAGTATGGCTTTGTTATTAAGATGACCTGGTGTCACATTAAGAACCTAGTTGTTGCCCTGACCAGGCAGCTCAGCTGGTCGAACTCTCATCCCATGGACCAAAAGGTTGCAGGCTGGGTTCCAGTCCGGGCACACACCCAGGTTCGGTCCCCAGTCGGGGTGGGTATGAGACACAACTGATAGATGTTTCTCTCTCACACTGGTGTTTCTCTCCCTCTTTTCCTGCCTCCTTTCCCCTCTCTCTAAAATCAATAAGCATGTCCTTGGATGACTTCTCAGAGGAAAAATGGTTGGGTAAAATGGCATATGCAGTTTTTAAGGCTGTTGATAGAAACTGCAAAACTGTCCTTTGGAAAAATTGTTTCAAATGCTCCCACTGGTGGTATGAGAAGAGCACACTTGACTGAGCTCTAGATTAACAACTACCCTGCAAAATCTTTTTCCATATGCGTTACAGAAGCTGTTATTACCCTTTCCTGGGATCCTTAACATAGTCATTGGGTATAAACAGTTGAAGTGTGCCTGAACTTGATGCAAATGGCAACCATATTGACTGTTGTAGAGAAGCCCTTTCCATAGACAAGCCTGCAATTTAGTCCTGGCTCTGTCATTAATTAGTAAACTTATATCAAGCACTTGACTTCCTTGCAACTGAGTTTTTTTCATCTGCAAAATAAGAATATCAACGAAGTGATTTCTGTTAGAAGGCTGTACCGTTCTCTAGGTGGTGTGTCCTGTGCTGTATGACTATGGACTAAGGGAAGCTTTTAGGCTTTACTGTCACTGAAGAGTCGAGCTCTCAGTCTTCCTCTCTCCCTGGATGGGATAGTCAGCTTTACCAGTCCCCTCCACAGCCAGACCTGCAGGCCCTCCTGGGCAGAAGGCAGGAGAGAAGGTAGCCCCCGTGTAGCACGCAGCTAGGAAGCAACTCCATGGGCCCACTGTAAACTGAAAGTCAGCACAGCTTAAGGACTCGGGACTGGCTAGCTCTAGTCTAATCCAGGTCAGGCAGAATCGGGGTGAAGAGACCTTAGTTACACAGATTAATAGCATGCAGGGTAGGCCATCCCACCCACCAAAAGCTTGTTCCATCACCCAGTGCTACACATGAAAATTGGAGATTAATGGCCCTAGCCAGTTTGCTGGGGGAGAAAAAACAAACAGCATGTTAGAGTAGGTGTTTCCTCTAGGAATAAACAACTGATTCTTAGGATGATGTGCCAGGAAGATCTTGTTCTTAATTGCAAAATGATCAACACAGTAAGTCCAGCTGATACCCATCACCATTCAGAGTTACACATTGTTTTTCTTCTGATGAGAACTTTTAAGATCTACTCTCTTGGAAACTTTTAAAGATACAATATTATTAACTATATTCACCAAGCAATACCTTACATCCTCATGACTTATTTCATAACTGGAAAATGTTAATTAGAATGGGACGTTTCAGGTACTATGTGCTATTAAAGGAGTGTGGACATCTCCAACACGGCTGTGGTGGCTCAGGAGAGACGTCTACAGATTCTCTGATATGACTTCCTTCAGGTGGGGGAGCTGGAGCCACCTCCTCTTGACTGTGGGCTGGGTTGAGTGACTCACTTTTAACAAATTGAATGTGGCAAAAGTGACAGAATGCTGCCTTCAGGGTTCTATTCTAAAAAGACTGTGCTTTTCAACATGAGTGTGTTCTTTGTCTTGGATGACTTGACACGGGGAAGTCAGCCACCAGGCTTTGTGAGTAGTCCTCTAGAGAGATCCATGTGGAAGGAACAGAAGTCTGCCACCAACAGCCATACAGTGCCAGTGAGTTTAAAGTGGGTCTTCCAGCCTAGTCCAGCCTTCCTGCAACTGCAGCCCCAGCTGACCACTGGCTGTAATCTCAAGAGATACCCTGAGCAAGAACCACCCAGACACGCTGCTCCAGGATTTCTGACCCTTAGAAACTGTGTGTCTGTTACTGAAGTGACTGAGTCCTGGAGTCATTTGTTATGCTACTCCCACCAGCAGCACTGTTTGCTGAGATAGTGCTCAGCAGCACTGTTTGCTGAGATAGTGCTGCTGAGGCCTGCGTGGGTGTTGGGCCTCCTGCAGAGCTCATTTAAACACCAGCTCTGGGCCCCAGCTCCCAAGAATCAGGTTCAGTAGGCTCAGTGTGGAGCCTGGGAATTCACATTCCTCACAGGTCCTCAAATGGTGCTTAGCTGCTAGCTTGGGGACCCTCCTTGAAATGAGGGGAGGGGGCCTCCGCCTGCTGCCTGGAGCACCTTGCTGCCAACACATGTCCACAGCAGAGGAGAGCTTTCCCATGGCACCATCCTGGGAGAATTTTTAGCCTTGCCAATCCACTTGAAGCATCCCATGCTGCCCAGCACTGAAGCTGGGAATGAAGCTTAATACTACTTCCAGTGAAAGCTTTCGAGGCTTCAGAACCTGCCGGTCTGTTGGGAGCATTGCAGCAGTTAGTCTGTTTTCAGCTCATTCTTGCCCCATACAATTTCCCTCCTTTCTTAGTTTCTGTTGGCTGGTTCCTGATAACCTTTCGTATGGTCTTATGCTGTCTGGGAATCTCTTAGACAAATGCTGAAGGAGCTAATGCTTCTGAATTATGTTTAGAGTAAACTATAAACTGAAATGGTGGGAGTTGAAGGTTAATGGCTTTCCCTGACAGAAGTCACCATGATTAGGAGAGAGAGCAACCCTGCCCCTCTTGTGTCATGGATGCAGCTGAAGCTCATGTCTCTGTGGTTCTTTCTTTGAAGCACAGACCTACCTTGAACTGAGCAGTGCAGTTTCATGTATAATATCTTAGGAATTGGCAAATTATGAAATCAACATGGTGCCTGGGAATTTCATTGCTTCCTGACTGCAAGCATTTTTATCCAATTTTTTTGTGCCACTAAAAGATACTTTTTCCCCTTCGCGCAGGAGCTTGCAGTTCGGTGAGGAAAGAATCACAGTACAGGGGAGCACACGCAGTGGCAAATGAGGGCCTGCAGGTGATCAGCATCAGAAAATTTCAGAGCTGATAGCCTAGCAGAGACCTTTGTGTGCTGGGACAATGGAGGAAACCTCCAGAAGGAGGGGATCATAAAAATGAGTAGGACTGAAACAGGGAGATGTTGAGAAGAAATTCCAGGGAGGGTCCCCCGCAAAGTGGGGGAGAGAGGTATATTCGGGTGCTATTGTGGGGTGGTGGTAGGAGGAATAATTCAACTAGGGTGGATATTTTGTCTGTGAGGAATATTGTGAGAAAAGATGAGAAAGAAAAATTAGAACCTCACAAGTGGGGGATCCTAAAAGTTAGTTAAAAGTTTAGAATTTTTTTTTCTGTGGAAATGGGGTAAATTTGAGCAAGGTAATGACAGATACCCTTAATTGAGGAGGGTTGATATGGCAAAGGGTGTAGATGGAATTGATCAGGGTGAAGTGTAGTGTGGGGAGAGCGCGCTGCAGGTGGGAACTCCACCGAGGGAACAGCTGCAGTCATTCGGGCCACAGCTAGTGAAGACCTGAACAGGTGAGACTGCCGTGGGAGAATCATCACAGGGCTGCATTTGGTTGGTTTGGGAGAATGAAGAGGAATCACAATGACTCTTCCCAAGTTTGTATCATATTAATTTGGAAATGCATGAGACTGAGTGAGGGTGGATAAGGCGGTGTGGGTCTGAATGCACAGGGAGATCAGGGGTGAGGCAGAGGTATAACACTGCAGATGTGGATATGGAGTGATCTTGGAAATAAGAGGACAAACCCTAGATGGATTGAACTTTTCAGAGATGGAGGGCAGGAGGCTTAGAAGAAG
Source organism: Macrotus californicus (assembly GCA_007922815.1). Classification (NCBI taxonomy): domain Eukaryota; kingdom Metazoa; phylum Chordata; class Mammalia; order Chiroptera; family Phyllostomidae; genus Macrotus; species Macrotus californicus. The sequence goes on from VMDR010009760.1 coordinate 7,843, forward strand.
CCTTGAAGGGGGTCGGACATGGGGCTATGGAAGAATATTACACGGTGCACTCAGAGCAGTCAGGTGAGACCCAGGGCAAATGCATGCGATACCACTGAAGCCAGGATAGTGGTCATCTTAAATGCAGGCAGGAGGGAGGCTAGGAAGAGCCCAGCTCTCCAAAGATTGAATGGATTTGACATGGGCATTCAATGTTTTGACTGCAACCCAGATAAGGGGAAATATGTTAATAGAATGTGTTGTGTACTATTTCTCCAGGACCTCCCAAACTCCAGAACTGTGCGTGGAAGTCCCTTCTGCCCACTGGGATCAGGGGCTGAAATAAGCATGGTCATATGGTAGAAAAGGGTCATCACTTCTCTGCAGTTCAATATATAAAATTTCCACTTAGTCTTTTTATATCTCCCTTATCCCTAATAGAATGGTTAGATCCTTGAATCTGTGTTTTGCTCATTTTTTAAAAATGTCCTAAGGTTTCTGGCCCAGTGCCTTGCACCTGGTAGAAACTCAGAAAATGACTGTTGGATTCCCTACCTTCTAAATCCTATAAAATGAGAGAATGGATCTACAGGTCAGGCAGGCGAAATGACCTTCTCAGATTAAAGGAGCCAGCCTCTGTGAACAGAAGCCAATGGTTCAATAACAGCTAATTCAGCTGGGAGCCCTGTGTCAACTGCAGAAGCACATCTCTCGAACAGCTCTTTTTTCCTCGCTCATGGGTTGTCCTTAGCATCCTAACTTCTTTTAGGCCTCCACTTAAAGTTACAAAGGCATTGGTTTCCTAGTCCTTCCAGGTAAATTTCACAAGAAAGAGTCCCAACTCTTCCTCTCCCAGGAAAGAAAGTATATGGGGACTCTGTGTCGTCTGAAGGACAAGGGACCTGCAGTCTGCTCCTGAACGCACCAGGTGATTACTTGATTTGGGACTCAGTTTTGTTCTCTCAGAAATGGGTTTGACTCAGTGTTTTCTGATATTTGGTTATCTTTAGAGAAATGTTTTCAAGCAATTCATAGTAGTAAAAAAGACATGGTGAGAGGGTGAGCTGAAGAGAGATGAAAATAATCTATGCAGAAGCATGTTGTTACCTAGGAAACCACTTTCTTGTGAAGTCTCTCTTTTGTTTTGTTGTGAAACAGCATTTTATTATGAAAAATTTTACTATATAGTGAGAATAAAAGAATTTTACAGTGAACACCCAACTACTCACCCCCTAGAGTTTATTCTTGACATTCCAGTATACTGGTATTATCACACATCTTTCCATCTGTTCATTCTCTATCCAGTGTGAATTCTTCATTGTTTCTGTGATTCCTCAGGACCTATGACTCTTCCCAGACTGTCCCGTGGCTGCAGGAAAATTAGGGAAGGTTGCTAGGTAACCAGTGAGACATTGGAGTTGGCGAATTGGTAGCCAACCCCATCTTGGACACCCTCTGAGGGAGATTTTCTTTCTGCAATCTTCAGAGTTGGAAATTTGCTAAAATAATACTTCTGCTGTACAATATAAAATATGAAAATAAGGAGACCAAGGGTTTCTTTAATGCAAGATTTGTAGATCCAAACGAGCAAAGTCCATCAGAGCATCCTGATGCAGAGTTTATGTCTCTGTTCCAGTGTTCCCACAACACAAGGTGCTTTGGGGGAGTTTTCTCTTCTGGAGTTCCCTTCAGAACTAAATGTCTTATAAGAAAACTGGTTTTAGTGCTTCTTGGCAGGCAGACACTGATTAGACATGTAATCACTGCTTCTTTTTCTATCTTTTATTGTTGGGTTTATTGATATTTTTATTGTTGTTCAAGTACAGTTGTTTCCATTTTCCCATCACAACTCCCCTTCACCTCATCCACCCCCATCTCCCACTCTCAATCCTACCCACCTTCGGCTTTGTCCATGTGCTCTTTATATATGTTCCTTGAAAACTCTTTTCCTTTTTTCCTCTATTATTCCCTCCCCCCTCCGTTCTGGTTACTGTCAGTTTGTTCTTAATTTCAATGTCTCTGGTTATATTTTGCTTGCTTGTTTGTTTTGTTGATTAGGTTCCACTTATAGATGAGATCATACTGTATTTGTCTTTTACTGCCTGACTTATTCATTTAGCATAGTGCTCTTCAGTTCCATCCATGCTGTCATGAAGAGTAGGAGTTCCTCCTTTCTCTCTGCTGCGTAGAATTACATTGTGTAAATGTACCATAGTTTTTTGATCCACTCATTCACTGATGGGCACTTAGGTTGCTTCCAGCACTTGGCTATTGTAAATTGTGCTGTTATGAACATTGGGGCACACAGGGTCTTTTGAATTGGCATTTCAGGATTCTTAGGATATAAACCCAGCAGTAGAATTGCCGGGTTAAAAGGCAGTTCCATTTTTCTGAGAAAATTCCATACTGTTTTCCACAGTGGCTGCACCAGTCTGCATTCCCACCAACATTGTACTAAGGTTCCCTATTCTCCAAATCTTCACCAGCACTTGTTGTTTGTTGATTTGGTTATGATGGCTATTCTGACCAGTGTGAAGTGATATCTCATTGTGGTTTTAATTTGCATCTCTCTGATGGCTAGTGATACTGAGCATCTTTTCATATGTCTCTGGACTCTCTGTATGTCCTCCTTGGGGAAGTGTCTGTTCAAGTCCTTTGCCCATTTTTTATTTGGGTTGTTTGTCTTCCTAGAGTGGAGTCATGTGAGTTCTTTATGTATTTTGGAGATCAAACCCTTGTCCAAGGTATCATTGGCAAATATATTTTCCCACATGGTTGGTTCCCTTTTCATTTTGCTAACATTTTCTTTAGACATGCAGAAGCTTTTTATTTTGATGAAGTCCAGTTTGTTTATTCTTTCCTTTATGTCCCTTGCTCTAGGGGACACATCAGTGAAAATATTACTGCATGGAATATCTGAGATTTTCCTGCCTGTGTTTTCCTCTAGGACTTTTATGGTGTCACAACTTATATTTAAGTCTTCTATCCACCTTATACACCAACAATGAAATATCAGAAACAGAAATCAGGAAAAAAAATCCCATTTGCTATAGCATAAAGAAAAATAAAATACATAGGAATAAACCTAACAAAGGAGATAAAAGACCTGTACTCAGAAAACCACACAAGATTGAAGAAAGAAATTAAGGAAGACACAAGTAAATGGAAACATATATCATGTTCATGGATTAAACAAAATTAACATCATCAAAATGCTTATACTACCCAGAGCAATTTGTAGATTCAACACAATCCCTATTAAAATACCAATGACATATTTCACAACCATAGAACGAACATTTCAAAAATTTATATAGAACCATAAACAACCCTGAATAGCCTCAGCAATTTTGAGAAAGAAGAACAAAGTAGGAGGGATCACAATACCTGATATCAAACAATATTACAAGGCCATGGTAATCAAAACAGTCTGGTACTGGCACAAAAACAGACTCGTAGATCAATGGAACAGAATAGAGAGCCCAGAAATACCCACATCTCTGTGGTCAATTAATATTCAACAAAGGGGGAAGAAGCATAGAATGGAGTAAAAATAGCCTCTTCAACAAATGGTGTTGGGTGATCTGGACAGCTACGTACAAAAAAATGAAACTCGATCACCAACTTACACCATACACAAAAATAAACTCAAAGTGGATATTTACCGCTTTTTAAAGCCACCCCTCACCCCATCTTTCTGCAGCTGTGGCTCTCTTTCTCAGTACCCATGAGTCCGTGCAGGCTGATATGACAGACGCAAACTCCCCGGGTTTGTAGACACCTACAAAAAGCATTGATAGCAACAAGCTTCTCCTATCTCCCTGTCCTCCTGAGCAACTCTCCCTCAAATGCCTTAATCTCAGACTCCTTTTCTATAAAATATGGCCAAGAATCTTTGCCTTGCTTTAGTCAGAGGGTTCTTTGATGAAGAAAGAATGAGATGCTTAGGAACCCAAAACTTTTTTAAAGGCATGAAAAAAACATGGGGTACTGTGAATGTAATTGTTTAAATAAAAGTCATAAGGCAGAAAAATAGACTGAAAGGAAATATATTAAAATGCTTGTGTGCTAAAGTTATGGATGAGTGATTATGCCTTCTTCTTGTTTCCAAAATTATTGATAAGGTGTTATTACCTTTATCAGGGAAAAATGTATTAGGGTTCAGCACCTCTTGTTATCATTTTAGGGCAAAAAGCAAGAAACAATTTTTGTGGTAGCTAGTAGAAAAAGGAAACAACCAGTCACTTTGGGAAGGAAATGGAAATAACATAGAAATGAACCTTTTTTTGCCTAATAGTAGCACTGACTATTGATTTGCACCTTCTATATTCTAAGAATATCCTTTATTTTGCATTCCTGGGTAACAGCTGGAATCTCACAAATGTGGTGAGACTAGTCACATGTCAATAATTCCGGAGATTGTATCACTTTGGAGCTAGAGGTCAGGTGAACTGCTGACTAGCCTGCTAACTCCTATCTTTTGCACTGTGCTACTTTCCAAGCGGGATTAGTGGCGACTCCCAGAATAGAACTTGCAGGCCACCCAGCTCGGACACAACCTGCAGGAACAGGAAGGTGGGAGGAGTGTGGAATGGCTGAAAGCCCTTTTAGACTTTGAGAGCAGAGAATGTGAAAACCAGGGAGGTTAAAAGGGGGAGGCAGCACTGAGATTCCCTAGGTATGCCATTCAAAAGTTCTATTTTAACTTTTTAGCCCCCACTACCTTTCCCAAGAGATTGAATGTACATGAGATTTTTATTTCCAGTCTCGTCTCTGTCATTGAAGTTTCAGACATTGATAGTTGTGAAAACCTAACATCTTAAAAATCGCTAATGGTTGTACAGACAGATGAAGGTGGAAGGAGCTTGCAGGCACAGCCTGGGCACATGAGCAGTGAGTGATCTGATTCATTCTTGCATCATCTCGGAACATGCGGATTTGTGTACCGGATGGCCTTCCAGAGCCACCTCCTCTGACAGGCTCATGTTGTGTGCATCTGGGTGTATTATAGCAGTGGACTAGATGTTGGATGGTTAGCTCCTCTGCTCATGAGACTGGGACTGATATAGCCTCATAATTTAAACCTTTAATTATCTCAGAAAATCTTCCAGTGACAAGATGGCCTGAGCTGAGGAAAGATGTGATCTAATTCCTGCCTCCCTCTGCCTGCTAACAATAAACACATTGGAATGTTGCATAAAACATCGCCACCACAACAAAAACAAGCACACCAAGCCAACGTTCAAAGAAAGAAAATTCTGCCAGAGCAGTAGGTGGAGGCTGGGGCTGAGGCTGCAGGAGCCCACAGAGGGTAAGCTGGACAGGGGAGCTGCAGGTGGAAGGCTGGTGTCCTAGAGAAACAAAACCTTGCCCCTCCATGATGCCAAATGCCTTGATATACCCCACACCCTTGATCTCATGGATTAGAAAACCTCACCTCCAAGGAGCAGAAAACAGTGGTGAAGATACAGGATTATGGACAAATTTTTCTAATCATCCATAGGGAATGAAAACCACAGTCCTTAGCTGTACATTTGCATGTGGTCTGAGTTTATACCTCCTGTGAAGTGTAAGAACCACAAGCTTAGAAGTCAACATAAGGACTTGTCTCAGGACCATTGGCACCCCGGTGTCTTTGGCAGAAGAGAAACTGAAACTGGTCTGGATGATTTTTTGTAACTTGGTTCCCAGGAGACTTCCTAAGAATGAACAACCACAATTGAGGACAAGGACACAATTAGCAATTTCAGTCACTTTAGGAAAGAAATCACCCATGAAAGGGAGGCAGCAGATCCAACAATCTCCAAGACAGACTTACTCAAAAACATATACTCTGAAAGATAGATACTTCCATACTTGTTTGAAATTATTAAAGAAATGAGAGAAAATATAAAAATCATAATGAAAAAGTATGACAACATAGAGAAGATTTGAAAAAGAACCAACTGGAATGTGAAATGAAAAATAGAGTTGGAATTAAAAACTCAGTGGAGAGGATAAAATAGCAGAAAAACAGTAATGACTAAAAGATCAGCTTGATAAACAGCAGAGCAAAACAGCTAAGCAACATTAGTAACTCAAATATTTCACAGAATTACCAAAGAGATAAAGAGATGGGGGCCTAGACAAAGGTGGTTTATAGACACAGAGAACAGATGAACGGGGTCCAACACAGGTTTAATGAGAGAACATGGAGAGCTCTCAGATAAACAGAGAGTTAACTGCACGCAGACTTCCACGGAAACAGCTCCTGAATGACATTCTTTTGCAGGAAAGACTGAATCCAGGAGGAAAGCACGACGCAACAAAAGTGATGGTAAGCCAAGAGATTGGTAAACATGCTAGTACATCCAAATGAGCAATGACTACAAGATTAATAAAAGTAAGAAATTGGCCGACTGGCTAATGGGAATGAGAGAAAGGTGAAGTGGTGGCAATACTGAAGTACTTTAGAGTCTGTGTTGATAGCGAAAGGCTAGAGATGATCAACTTCAGATTTTAAGTCAATCATCATACAAAACATTTCAATATAACCACTAAAAGGATAAAAATAACTTCAAACTGGAGAGATGGTAAACCAAAACACAGCCAAACTTGATCAATCCAATGAGACAATAGAAAACAAGGCCAAATTTATAATTAATGAAAGTAAATGTAAATGAATCAAATGCAAAGATTCATTGGATAATTTTCTCAGAAAAATATGTCTCCATAAAAAAGAACCTGGATTTTTGGAGAAAAATTACTGCTCTTTCCAAACTTCCTCAATGCACTTCACATCTAGTATCTTCATCAGTGCATAAAAATACATGTTGCTGTACACAGACAGAATAAAGATCTGTATATAGAAACTGATTATTAACACATGTCCTGAGGTGCTGCTGATGGAAGAATTGCTTTTCTTGGATTAACATTAAAAACTTCCTACAACCAATTCTAAACTCTTCGGCTTCCTGCAGAGCAACAGCAATGCAGATTTCTTGTCAATGGGATGAGTCCAAATGCTTCCTTGTGTAGTGATATTGGGCCGTTCATTCACTGATAATTCAGAAAACCTGTATGCCTGGCACCTGTGCTAATAGTTTCACTTGTGTGATTTTTAAATTACTCTCTCACAGTTACTCATAAGCACTTACAAAGTTCAGAAACGTAGACTGAGGGAAGGAAGGGGCTCGGCTGTGTTCACCTGGGGCAGATTTCCAGGGCCAGCACCAGGGACCTGTGCCTTTGTTATGCCTCACTGAGCTGAAGTCCTCTGGACTCCACCCACCTAGCCATTCCTAGTAGCAGAGCTTGTCAGAGCTGGCGAGAACCTTCCAGATCTCCAACCTGTCAAGGTGCTGTGCAGGTGAAGAAACTAAATCGCCCCCACCCCACATGAACAGATAGCTGACATCTCTGGCACTTTCTGTTTGCCTACGCCTCACTTGTAGATGACCTGCAACTCCCCCACGCCACTTGCCCTGGCCCCAGCTCACATGAAGCCCTCCCTCATGCCTAATGGTTTGAGTGAAACATTGCAGGGGTCCTGGGCCACACCCAGACCCCTCGGATAACCCCTTCACTTCCCTGTACTTCAGACTTAATTTCTTCAGTTCGCTGCCACCCTGTAAGGATGGCTCGTGGGCTCCCTTCCCCGGGCTTCCAGCGCTGTGTTGGAGAGGCCCATCGTGGCCTTGCCTCCTGTCAGCTGTGACCCGTGCCCTGCTGTGGGAGGTAGGAGCGGGAGGGTGGCTGAAGTGGGCTCCTTTCCCTGCCTTCATCTGTAGCATACAGCGTCACAGGTGTATATTTTTCTCACTTGCAGTGCACCTCCGAGGGTCTACAGGATGTTGTTTAGGGCCCCTGTAGGTCTGACTTGACTCCTTTTCCCCTAACAAAGTGAGCAACAACAGCTGGCTGATGTAACCTTTCAGGTTCTGTATCTGCTCCTGATACACAATCCCCTTGTAAAAGAAGCTAGAAGCTAGGGCCTTCCAGGCAGCGAACATTACACAAAAATCATCTTTTTATGAACTTGAAGACTGTCCTGTCATAGTAAATATGAGATGGTTTATGGTCGCCGGCATGTCAATGGGCTTCATAAACCCTGACTCTGGACCTCAGCTGGATGCCTTGATATTTGACTCTGTGGATCAAGTTTGGCCCAGTGGAAATATTTGCCAGTGATTTTCATCAATGTAGAAAAACAGGATTTATACAGCCCATAAATTTTCTGCCTGGCTGGGATGGGGGCGGGGTCATCGTAGGGTGGTGGGGTCTAGGGGAAGGGCCTAAAGGCAGAGGGCGGAGGATGTTGAAGGACTTCCATCAGGATAATGTTTCCACAGTTTCTGAGTCTGTCTTTCACACTGGACACTTTTATAGGGCCATTCAATCCTAGGATGGAAGGGAGATCAGAGGGGGTGGGAGGGGCCGCAGTGTCAGGTTCAGATGGGGTTACTGTGCACTGGTGCCAGGATGTGGAGTGTTCACAGAGCAGCCTGGGGTGTCTGTCTGTCCAAGCGGATGCGTTGGCTGCTGCCTGGTGCAGAATGAGTTATCCTGGCCTTGGCCAGGCCAGGCCCATCTGACTCACCTCCTGGAAGGGATGGGCTGCAGGCTGCCCTTTCCTAGTGACCGAGCCTGAGCTACTACTCGCCTGTTCCAAACTAGGCAGGGTGGTAACAGCCGCCCGTCTTCTGTTCCCATTCTTAGGTACTTTGAGACAGTGCCCACACTGGTCTTTGAGGATTCGGCAGTGTGCGGGCTCAGCCGTGGTTTTCTCTGTGGCCAAACTCCCTGGCCCAGCGTGAATGCCATCATTGCGAAGAACTTCTCTGAGGAAGCTACCTTCTGCCCCACCTAGACCAGCACTCCACTCTTGGCTCTTGGTTCCTTCCCTCCTCATCTGTGTTTGGGACATTTGTGCTCATGAAAGGCACCGTTGTCTTTTGGATGCTCGTGGGAGCCAAAGAGCTGCTGTAGGCTGCTGCATTCACCTCCTGCTAGAATTCCTCAGGGGCTCCAGCCCAGTAGGAGGTCTGTGGCCACTGTATTCAGGAAGAACTCTGGCCTGGCAGTATCTCTGGGTGAATGCTGGCGAGAAGATAGGCATCAGGGAGACAGAAATGCTACCTCCTAAGGCAAGAGATTTCTGCTTGCTGGAGGTGGACAGACACAGCTGCAGCCAAAGTCTGAGCTCCCATGCTGGCTGCTTCTGTGAGTCACTGGGGAGCTTGTGCACATTGTTGCCCTGGGTCTGCCCCAGGGACCGATTTGATTGGTCCCAGGTGGGCTCCAAGGCACGTGCACATTGTTTAGAAGGTCCCCAGGTGATTCTGCTATGCACTAGGGATGGGGACCCCTGCTTAGATAAGGTATGAACAGAAATGAGAGTGATGAATGCTGCTTGTTTCTGATCTCCTAATGGCTCTTTGACACCTACATCCCCCACAGGCTACACATTTTAAGGTTTTGTGCTTGGCTGGATGATTCTGCTGGAATTTAAGTCTGAATTTCACCAACCTTCCCTTAACCTGTCTAGTTGAAGAATGCCAGTTTAACTTCCTAAACTTTGGTGTCTTTACCTTTTTTTAAAAAGAAAATATTTGCCTTGGCTGGGTGGCTATGTTGGTTGGAGTATCATCCCATATACCAAAAAGTTGAGGGTTTGATTCTCAGTCAGGGCACACACTTGGGTTGCGGGTTCACACCCAGGTCGGGGTGCATAGAGGAGACAACCAATCGATGGTTCTCTCTCTCCCTACCCCTGCTTCTTCTCTCCCTAAAATCAATGATCTCTCACACACTGATGTTTCTCTCCCTGTCTTTCCCTCTCTCTAATCATAAGTAAATCAAATCACTTAAGAAATAAATTAATTAAATCAATGAACATATCCTCAGGTAAGCATAAAAAAAAAAGAGAGAAGAAAACACTTAAAAAGACTTTCCTGTAGTACTAAGTCCTTTAGTTCAACATCAGGCTCTTCATCAACATTCGTCACCTACCTGTATTGCAGTTGTATTTTGAGTAAAACAGAGTTGCAATATTTAATTATTTAGTGGCACTTGTCCATGATATTGAGTGACGGAGCTCTGCAGCTCTGCACTGAAAGTGATCACATCACTTTAGCATGGGCATCTTTAGCAAGGGTGTCCAGACGAATGGAAACCCTGAACTCCCAACCAAAACACAGACACATGTAGCAACCAAAAAAAAAAAAGAAAGGAAAAGAAAGCAGAAAGATCTCAATGTTGAGTAGCTTGAGTAACAATTATATATGATTACATAGGAGAATGCTTTTGTTCTAGAAGACACACCTGGAAGCACTTCAGTGTGAGAGGTCACAGTGCCTCCCACCACATCACGGCTCAGCAAAAGAGTGCACCCAGTTTTGCACACACAGAGGCAGGTGTGGCAAAACCAAAAAACGGTCAACAATTGGCAGAGTGCATGGACAATTCACACATGATTTTTGTGATTCTCCTGTAGCTTTAAAATTTTTCAAAATAAAATTTTCAGGATTAAAGAATTGATAAAAAAAGAAAGGTTACTGGCTCAGCTGCAAACTAACTCTTTGAAAGCCGAATGTTGTTAATTGTACAATCTGAGCAAAATAAATAAGTAAATGAAAATCTAAATGTATGTATTGTTTATCAATCTCCTTAGTTATATTAGGGATAGGGTGTGCCTACATTCTGTACCCAGAACGTAATGAAGAAAATACTAGCTGCTATCAGCAGCCCACTGAAGCTATCTATTAACAATGTGTTCATTTCTCAAATTTTATAAGGAGAAGGATATGATAGAGATAACAAATTGTTTAAAACAATTTATATATGTATATAAATGTATAATGTTTAAATATAATGTATAATGTATAAATATACATAATAATATAATACACTTGGCCCTCAGTATCCACAGGGGATGGGTTCCAGGACCCTCCATGGACATCCAAACCTGTGGATGCTCAAGTCCCTTATACAAAATGGGGCAGTATTTTATATAACCTATGCACATTACATAATATACTTTACTATACTTAATTCATCTCTAGATTACTTATAATCCCTAATACAATGGGATTGTTGTGTGCACAGTTGTCATACTGTATTGTTTGGGGGATCATGACAGGAAAAAAGCCTGCACGTGTTCAGTATAGACACAGCCGTCACAGGCCTAATTATACAGCATGTGTCAGCAACAATGTAGCTTTTTTTCTGTTCCTGTAATCACAATCCACAGATACGGAGAGCTGACTGTGTATGAGGTCTGTCCAGATGGCATCCAGCCATATAATATGAAAAATAGAGACATTAATAGAAGAAAGATACAAGAAACACTGTACATAGGAAATGTACAGTGCCTCAGTCCCCTTCAAAATAGTCACCTTGGGACCTCACACAGTTCTCCCAATTGCCATCATCTGCCCCATTGTATTTTCCTGAATCCCATTGACGGTCTGAAATCTCTTTCCTTTCAAAGATGATTTTAGTTTTGGGAAAAGGCAGAAGTCACAGGGCACCAAATCTGGGCTGTAGGGGGGCCAAGTCACCTGGGTGATTTGATGTTTCACAAAAAACTCTGCATGAGATATGATGCATGAGCAGGCGCATGGTAGTGATGAAGCTGCCAATCACCAGCTGCCCATAGCTGCAGCCTTCTGAATCATCTGAATAGTTCCTGTGGAGGAATGTTCAAACTTAACAGAAAATTTGGTGCAGATTCGTTGCTCTACTTGCTCAGTCATTTTGAATTCAATGACCACACAGTGCACATGCTCACACAATGGTGTCTACCACCCCCACTGACTAGTACAGTGAAGTCATCATTGTTCACACATGCCTGTTCTAGTCCACCCTCCTTGGCTGCCAGGCTACATTGATGTTGCACAAACTCTTCTTGTTATATTAACAATGCTTGGACTTTTTCCAGACAGACCTCATATATTATATATATTTTAATTTCACTCTTAGTTGTCAATGTACTCTGGAACTAAGGAATTTGGACATGTAAATGTTGAGTTTCTAGATGTTTTGGGGAGGTACTATCCATGACATGAAATGGTCTTCCTTCAGCTGCCCCAGTGACAGTACCTGGCCGAGGGGCCGGGGGGCCGAGGGGCAGAGGGGCTGATGCACATGTGCTTGCAGAGCACAGAGCACCTAGCATGGGCTGCAGCACCCAAAGGCGGTGCTGTTTCAAGTTTGCATCAAGGTACCATGTGCACCACAAAGGGGGTTCAACTCTCACCATTATTTAGTGCATTCGTCCTTAAACTCTGACTTATTTGGTGTTATTCTTCTATTTAAGTTGTTCATTAATTTTTTCTTGTTCAACTTCTTTGCCTTTAATTTTACTTTAGTTTTGTGTCTTAAATTTTATTTTGTCTTGCCTTTAGGAAACTCATTGCATTCTGTGTTTATTCTTAAAATTTCAAAACATTGACCAGGACACATCATGTGTTTGTTCCTAGTTGCTGGCAAACCCCTTCTGTCTGCAGACGTAGGATGATGAGAATGTTTTCTGGGACACCCACCCAGTCAGCTGCGTCCTGAAGTTCCGTTCTTCCATCCCAGGCTTCTGCCCTTCTCCCTTCTTGTTCTCATCTCTCCATAGTTCTTCTCTGCAGTTTAAGGAGAGGTGACTTCAAGTTTGGCCTCCACAATGAAGTTAACGTTTTACTCGTGTGTTTTGTTTCTTTTAATTATTTCCCCGATCCCCTTCTCATTTCTCCTCACCTCTCAAGTTGCTTGTGTAGCCTGCCTTATCCTTAGTATTTCATATTTTTCCTGATTTTATAAAGTCCATGTTTAGGTTTTGTGTGCATATGGGTGTGGATCACTTACAACTCTGGGTTTTGTTTGTTATACATCTTTTTTTCTCTCCAAAATGTACTTTTATTATATCTTCTCACGTAGGGCTTTGTTCCTTTCTTTTAATTTTGTGGCTTCTTTTTCTAGAACTGATGTTCCTTGTTCTTTGTTGACTCATACTTTACTGTTCGAGGTTTTATTCAGGTCCTTAATTTGCTCAAAAAATACGGTGCATGATTCACCTCAGATAAACAGGAGGTCCAGTTAATGACAAATCCATTCTAAGGAAGTGACTCAGCGATTAAGAGGAGGGAAAGAGGCCCCAACTCAGAGCATCCACCGGGAAATGTCCCCGAACCTCACATCACGCTTGTAAACCTGCTGGGCTAGGTGGCTGCTTTCTATGTGGGCTGTTGTGCGTGCGGAGTTTTTTGTTTTTGTGTGTTTCATCTGGTGTGGTTGAGCCTTCTCTCTGAGTAAACGATAGGACTATGTCTGACCTATTTCCTGTGCTGCTATCCACTTTTCCTATGAAAATTTCCACTGGGGCACCATCACCACTGAGATTCTGAGCGGGTCTCCATTTGTTTTATGATTTCTCCTTGCTTTCTAACCCTTCCTAAATCTGAGGAGATTCAGGGAGTTCCTCTCGGGTGGCCCCTACCTACTACTCATTGTACCCAGTACTGTTTCAGGAGAGATACCCAGGTACTATGGCGCTGGGGAGCATATCTTGATTTGGGCTGTGTCTGCACTCAAAGCTCACTCTTCCTAGTTTTCCATACCAAAGGAGGGATTATCATATTTTTCTCTTCCCTTGGTCATTTTGCCTAAGATGGGCTGGTGGATGTGAGAGGGGGATTTTAATGCAGTCAGAGTGATTCTTCATGATTTGTTCCTTTGCTTTCATGCTTAGAAAACACTTTTCCAGGAATGACTACAGATCTGTCTCTCTTTTCAGGTGCTTGCAAATACTATTATATATTCAAATACACATGTGGCTCTTAACATAACTGGGATTTATTTTGTGTGTGGTTTCAGATGCAGACAGAACTTTATTTCTTATCTCAAATAGTTAAATTCACCTTCTACCAAGTATAAATAGCCTTCTTATGTTCGTTATTTCATCAAAAAGTACCACATTTCTGTCATAGGGAAATCGTGTCTTATTTGGATGTCAGTTTTAAACTCTACATGTGAGGTAAGATCTTCTAGAATCATTTCCCCAGAAAAGCCTTTTGTCAAGCCTAGAGTTCTGTGGGGTGAGGTCCCTCTGAAGGACCCTGAGGGATGTGGCAGGTGCACTACCCGTTCCTTAATTCTAGGACATGTGATCCCAGCTGAATGTCCGATCAAATCCCCTGTGTTATTTCAAATGTGTTTTCTCTCTATTGCCAAGCTGAATCTGTGTAAGTGAAATGGGTGTTCAACATGGCACCCCTTAAACAAGGGTGAGTTACACTTCTCCTCCTTGCATTTCTCATTTCTGTACTGCATGAGCCATGGGTAGGTTTACAAGAGCAAGGATTTGGGGAAGGCTCCCTATAGTGCAGTGGTGGGGGGTTGCTTCTGGCAGATGAAGGGCTCAGAATAGGCAAGAAGATTCAGCCTATGTCCAGGCAGCAATAGATATTTTGGATCAGTGGAGATGTGGGTCTCAAGCTGGAGAGGATGAAGTGGTAATACTAAAGAGGTAGTGTTCTAGGACTTTACTGGGGACAACTGTGAATTCCAGACTAAGATATTCATTCATTATTTGTTACTCAGTCAGGTGCCACTGAATAATTTTCAGCAACACCATCCTCAGGAGGCTTAGAGAAGGGTGATTTAGCAGCACAGAGATTCAGGGAGCTAGTTTCAGGAGAAGACGACAGAGTGGAGCTGGGGGTGGACAGGTGGTGGAGGGAGTGGCATCTGATCCAACTTCATGGCTTCTACCCGCCCCAGCAGATTTTGAAAAGCTGGATAAACTTTTCCTTTTCCTGCTTGAAAGAAAATTTTGCCTTATCTCTCTTTTGAAGGAAGGCAGAGCATGCTTCTAACTAGATTGTCCTTGTAGGTTTGGGACTTGACAGTTCCTAAGTCACCAGTGCTCTGCAAGGAAGGCGATAATCAGTGGTATGTGGGTTTAGGCTGTGTGCTAAGCATCCCTGAGCACTGTATCCCAGGGATATCAGCTCCATGCAGGGCCTTGCACTGTCAGGTGGCAGCTCTGGCAACTGTTGTGTCTGGGAATGCTCCATGGGTTTGCCATTTCTCATTTTTATTTTTTAATAAGCTCGATACATCATATATTGCTCATTGGATACTAAAATTGGAACCAGTAGAGCAATAATGGACAGTTACCCCTCTGAGTGCTGTAAATGCCCTGCTACTTTCCTCAATCAGCGGAGGATCTCAGACCTGCTCATACTGCCACCAGACTTTGCCCATGGCCCTGCAGCTGGGCATGGGGAAGCTCTGAGCCTGGAGCACAGACTAGCTACTCAACAGAAACTCTTAGAAATAAAGCAAAACAAAACAGACAAAATAACCAAAAAGAATAAAGCTAATGGTTAAGATGTCTTGCTTACGCAGAAGCTCCCAACTCTGGTTAACTCACCAGGAAAGTTCTTTTTCCCCTTGAATCTCTGATTTGTGTTGTGGTCTCTAGCCTCTTATTTGCTGGCAGTCACATCTGTGGAACTGTCCCCTTATGTTGGTGACTAACTTTCTTTGCAGATTACTTCCTAGAGTATTCATAGAAAAATTATTAGATTATCCATGTTTTAAAGTCCCTATCTGTAAGGGTTATTAGAAGAATAAAATTTCTTATGAATGTCATTTTAAGAGGTACTTGATAAACATGGATAGTTAGGCCAAGACCCTACTTACGGTTTTAGAGGGAAGTATTTGCAATGGTAGCAGGTGCTGGGATGATGAACCTAAAGTTTTTTTGAGAAATCAGTAGTTTTTCATGTGCCTAGGACAAACTACAGGGACATTCAGAAAGATTTATGTCAGCTGGCCAGGGGCATCTCAGAAGAAAATCCTTGAAAGCAAATGTAACCAAATGCAGGGCTGGCTGCCTGCCACCGTGAAAGCCAGTACTCCAGAGGCAGGTGCTGATGTGAAGGAAAATGGTTTATTTTCAGGTGCTGGAAACGTGGAAGACTGGGAACTCATGTCTCAAAGCCCATCTCCACCTCTCAGTGGAGGTGAGGGATTTTATAAGGAGGGAGAGGGAACAGAACAAAGTGATCAAGGGAGGGGGTTTTGAGGTTCTCTACGTGCAGACGAGCACAGTCCATTCCGATAACGCAAGTGATAGTCCAGTGTTCATCCTCCTGGTTTAGTCGTCCTGGCTTCACACCGTCCTGGCTCCATGGAAATCTCTCTGAGGTGGGATTCCTGAAGGTCAGTCTGTATATTTTGAGCAGTTAGTTCCTAGGATTCTTACACAAACATGCTGTTCATCTACAGAGTTAGCACTTACAGAAACAATGTCAGAAGAATGGTGGGTTCTGATTTCCCACCGTTAAGATTTCTAACTGTTACACAAGGAGTGCTGTGGATAGGGACTTGCTTGATAAGGTACAATCTCAGAGGTGTAGGGAGAGTTGAACTTTTTTTTAGAATTTTGGTACATATACAAGTCTTGCAATCCCCAAAGGAAGCACATGTAGAGAAGATCTTAGTTTTCTTATAAGGGAAAACTAAGAGGAAAGCATAGTGTCATCATCAAAGACCTCTTCATCAATGCCATTGTAAGTACGGCAGTGGTGGCTTATGCTGGCTTCCCCATTAGTGGGTGTAGCCACAGTGCTCTCCTCCTCTCTTCTAGTAGCTTCTCCCGCACAGGGTCAGTGGAGATGCTCTCCTTGGTCACCCCTGTGTTGCACCCATTGAGCCAGGCAGCACTCAGTTTCCTGTCCTGTGAATGCACAGTGCCCTGTACTCACTCACATATCTCCAACCTGCACTGTCGGTGCCAACAAGAAGTTGAAGGGCGGACCTGGCTCCAACTCCATACTTCAAATATACTCTAATCTCTTGTTAGTAGGATTCTGGATTTTGTACTCAACTTTGAGCCAAAGCAATTCTTGCTCCTTGTGTAGACTTTGTACCATGACAAAGAAACACCAGGAATTTAAGTTAATTAATCATGGAAAAAGCAAAAAGCCTTAAATCTGGGGATCTGGAAGTCCAAATGATGCCAAAAGGCCACCTCTCTGGGTCGTCTGAAGGAGAAGCAGCATTGGTCAGTAACCAAGGAAGGGGACTACTCATCTGGCTTTCGTCAAGGGTCAGATGACTTGCTTGGGGTGGGAGAAGAGAGGCCATTGGGGAAGCCCCCTCACCTGAGTCTGCTGCTTCCTTTTCTGCTTCTCAAGTCCAGGGCTGCTGAGGAGGAAGTTTTAGCTGTACCTTTTATGGTCTTAATTTGCATTTGAAAAAGTCTCCCAGTGCTGAATAATCATGAAGATAGATTTGAGCCCTGTCCCTTCAGCCTGTAGGCAGGTTTCTGGAGAAAACACATTTCAGCATAGATGGGAACTCTTTTTTATAAGTGAATTTACAAATAAAGTGATAGAGCAAAAGCCAGCCACCTAAGAAGAGGCAGAAAGAGCCCTACCCCCACCCCACCCACACAACCACATTGCCCTTGAGAATGCTCTCATGGGGAAGTTGTATTGATCAATGCTGCAATCGTATTTTCCCCTGACATGCCTGGCACTGAGGTTATAAGTGCCGTGGTCAGCCAAGGGAAAATTAAAGTGTTCAAGAACCAAATATAGCAATTGCTAGTCAGATAGCCATAAACTTGAGTCTAAATCAAATCAGTAAGTGCCCGTCAATGGACGTCTCTGTGTGTGGGAATAGAAAGAGGATTAACGCAGGCTTCCAACTTCACAAAGTATGCAGCTTATGTAGATAGAATTGATTAGGACCTAAAATGTTACATCGCAATTCTCAAGTTAAATAATATATGAAAAACATAAAAAGGAAAAAGGAAGTGCCACAAGACAAACAGATCCTTAAGATAAAGTCACACATAAAGGAGGCAGTTGAACTTTAACAGTGAAGGGTTTGCTGCGATGCCACGAGAAAGGATGGGAATTTGAGAATGGGAAATGGTTGAAGCATAGCATGAAGACAGAAGTGAATACAACTTATTCAAAAGAAAGATTTTAGAAAATCACTTTTCGTTTTTTCAGAGAATGAGGTTCATGTCAGCAGAGACAGTATGTTGGAGCTTGAAAGTAAAGGGCTCTGGCTGAGCAGTGTGGCGTCATCTGGGAGCCCTTCGAACAGGCCAGGGTGGGATCAGAGTGGGCCCTTGGGACAGTGGCCTGCGGCTGCGCGCAGCCTCTGTCGGCAGGGATACATGGCTGCCACAGCACAGAAACGGTGTAAACGGTGATCCTGTCTTTATTTATAGTGCTGATCATTAGTTCATAATGGATAATTTTGCATCAATTTTGTTGTTTTAAAAATATTGCATCAAAATCTCATCTATCTCATTGGCTGAATTTTTGGTGCCCCCTTACATGCTGCGCCTAAGGAAAATACCTCACTTATCCCACTCTAGTCCTGGTCCTCAATAAATCCCCAAATTTGAGTATCTATAGAAACAGAAGTTTACTTTTCACTCAGAGAACCAAGAATGCCAGTGTTTTCGGTCAGGTGACTGCTGCAAATTGTGGTTTGGGGACCCAGGTTTCTCATATAGTACTTGCCACTGAGCTGGCTCCAGGGCCCGCCTCCAGGTGAGCAGTGCAGGGGAAAACTCTGAGGGTTGCAGAGGGCGGTTCACAGGCCAGGAGGGGAAATGATGTGCGTCTTCTCTGCTCTCGCGCTGTTGGCTGGAGCTCAGGCACGTGCCACCCCACAGTGTGGGGGGAGGTGGGTAAGGGGTAGCTGTGTCCTCAGGAAGGAAGGGGAATAGGGCCCCTTTGTCACAAGTCCTGAAGAGAAAACTTAAACTTCTGCTCAAAAGTTTGGTCCATTTATTTAAACTAATGATAAAAAGCTCGGTTTTCAAATAAACTTGTTTCAAATAAAATGTTGCTTGCCGTTGTACTTTCTAGCAGATTCATAATACATTCTAGAATTGCAAGACTCTGGAGAATAAATGAAACTTTAACTTAACCTTATGGTCCAGCAAAAGTAACGCCTGCTTGAGTGTGGTTGGTAGGGTAATAATATGGATGTACTATTTATAGTTTTAATTTGAACATTTCACCTAAAGTGTCACATGGTGTGCTTGAGTGTGATCTTGTTATGTTACAGAATTACATACTTATAATTTTGTAATAAAAAAGAAGCATTACTTGTGCCAGGCCCTGGACATATGGCCATGGAATCTTTTCATGGAATATCTATCCATCTCCCATGATCATCTTGGAAGTGGTGTGTCTAGAGAAAAGGGAAGTTTTGAGATAGTTGACAAGATATGAGTAAAAGGTCAATTAACCTTTAACAATTCAGTTATATTAGTTAGCAAGAATTTATGGTGAGCTAAGATGGGATAGTTTGGGGACTTTTTCCTAAAGGCTAAAAGGGAAAAAGCCCATGGCTCAGGAATTGCAAGTGTGACAATAGGTACAGCAAATTGCTGGGTCCATGTGACAGTTGGAGGGATGGACATGTATGAGGAAGTGCTGATGTGTCCAACTGTGGCGTCAACAGAGTGAGGTGCAACTACAATCAGAGGAAGACAAATGGATTTGGTTCAGTGTTGGGAAAATTTCCCTGAGTCAGAGAATTGTTAGGTAGTGGTGAACAGAAGAGACGTAACCAGAGAAAAAGTTTGCACAAAAAGCAGGGCGTGTTTGAACACTCACAGACTGAGTGGTGCTGTGCAACAGCTAAGTGTGTGCCTTTGTTCATGGCTGCCACATGTGGAGTGAGGCTATCAGTGAGGTCTTGGAACATGACAGACGGAAGGTCAAGGTCATAGATGGGTCCTTAACCTGAATATTATCTAGGATGTTACCAGACATGGTGGATTTATGCTATGGATGGAATATCTGTGCTGTCCCCCAAATTCCTGTGTGATATTTGGAGGTGAGGCCTTTGGGAGGTGATTACGTTTAGATGAAGTCCTGATAGAGGAGCCCTATGATGGGACTAATGTCCTCATCTGCCTTGTGAGGACACACTTAAGAAGGTGGATGTCTGCCAACCAAGAAGAGAGATCTCACCACACACTATACCTGCCAGCACCTTGATTTCAGACCTTTTAGCCTCCAGAACTGTGAGAAAAAAAAGACAAATTATTCATTGTGTAAGCAACTCAGTCTATGGTATTTGTTTAGCAGCTTGAAGTGATTAAGACAATATATAAAAGCAATACAGACACCGAGTCATTAAAGACCAAGGAATTGGCCGCCGGGAAGCATTAGAGTATGAAAATGAGACCCGGACTTGTTAGTATAATTAAATGACGGGGACTCACAAAGTCGAGGCACAGTGCTAGAGGTGGAGGGGAGGGACTGAGGTGAAGACTCCTTTTCTTCCTCCGAGATCATGGGAGTGGAAGATGGGTCTCTATGTAAGATATGTGGTCATAGAATTTAATAGGTTATAGAACATTTAATAGAATAGGAAATTTGGTAATTACTAAGTCTAATGTATGTTCTGTAAGGGTTGCCTAGGAGATTGTACAAAACATGAATGCACCAGTTCAATATATTGGCTAAATGTTGCAAACTATATGATCTTGGAGTTTCATAGTGCTTACTAACACATTAGAGGGTTCAAAAAGTCCTAGAGTAAAGATTAAACACATTTATCTCAACTCTTCCCTAACTTGTTTGTCTACGAAATCCATTTTTTCATGGTACATATGTTTTTATTTATTCAACACATAGTTATTGAACGTCACTGCTTGGTACCATGCTATGAAAGGCTGGTGTCCTGGATAATGCAGCTGAGAAATGCTGGCTTTGTCCAACCTCTATTTCTGTCAGGTGAGGAAGTTAAGCCCATGAATAGTCAGGTTTCAGCAAAAAGAGGAGGTAAAGACAGCGATTGAAGAGGTGGACAGGAAGGAAGTCAGTGGGGAAAATCTCCTGTAGGATCATGGGCATCGAGATGAGTGGTATGGAAGGAATGGCTGGAATGATGTATGGGAGGCAGATACATTTTTTCTGGGGGTGGCATATGAAGATAAAGGGATAAGACATGATGAAAGTGCACACATCTTTGTGGTGAGGAGAGGGTCTACCTAGCAGACAGTCAGTTTATGATATTGGAGGGGAAGGACTGGTGGAAATGAAGCAGGGACACATACATAATCTCCCGCTTAAGCAATCCCCCAGACTGACAAGAGACTGGGCAATAATGCTTCATCTGATGCTTTTGAGTTTTGTGATAGGGGCTCTGAGTGACGCAGACATGAGAAAGAGTATGTACCTTCCATAACTCACCAAGGAGGTGATGGGTGCAGCCTCAGGTCTGGGATTGCCTGTCACTCATCCTGAGCCCAGTTGGGTTCTTTCAGAAACCATAGGACTACAAGCTCTGGGGTACAGTGGAGTGTGAGACAATATAAAACCTTTCCAATGCAGAGAGAGGCTTAACTCCCAGGTCTAGATTGGGAGAGGGAAGGAAAGCTTTCTCAGATGGTGAAGGCAGACCATCAGAGAGAAAAATCCAGAAATGAAAGCTCCTTCATGATGATAAACAAACCCTGGGAGGAGTTATGCACCGATATGCTCCCTGTGGGGTGAGCGGAGCTCTGGTTTCTCCTTCACTGTGCACGCCCCTGACACGCTGTTCATTACTCGAACACTGTCTGGTGTCATTAAGATATCAGTGTTATTTAGGTGTGTTGCATTGGCAATTTAATTAGGTCTGGGTAAGGCTCGGCATTTATTCATGGCTGATCTTGGGGAGTTGTCAGACAAAGGTGCCTGAGGAATGCTAATGCCCCTCAGCTTGCACTTGACACACACACATGCCACTTATTACCAAACTGATTATTTCAATCATTAGCAACACATACATCAGCCTCCTTCACCTGAGGTTGCCACATGCGTTCATCTTTTCATAAACAATTATCTGACAAGGGCACCGAGAATTGATGTTCTGTGGGGAATTGCCCAAAGTGGGTCAGGACGAGATGCAGCAAGCTGAACACCCTGTCCGCATCTTCATTTCATTAATCAGATTAGGACAATCACCCATCGAGTGGACACCATGTTCATGAACAATAACCAATCAGGGTGCCTTTGTGTTGCCTGTGGCAATGGCTGAATTTCTTTTCAGAGGACACTGCTTTGCATGTCCCCTTGGATGACCTGCTTCTTTGCTCATCTTATCACCTGCCTATTTATAATAATTACAGTTGTTCCAAGGATCAGGGCACGAGAAGAGACTTTCAGGTTGTGGAGGCATCATTTGCTCCTTATTGCTCACCTGAGTCAGAGCCTCCTGACACCACGTCTCCACAGCGACATGAGCCACACTGTACAAATAAAGAGATGGGGCCGCGCCAGGCATTGCAGGGCCCAAACAGTGACGAATGAAAGCAATGGGCCAGAGCAGAGCTGCTCAGTGGCAGAACCCTTTTCATCAAAGGGTGACTCATGGGAAAAGCAGTTTTGCTGGATTACAAGGGTCATCCCAGACCCTTTTATGAAGGATTAATGGTTTTTTTTCTCTCTCTACATGCACAGCTTGTTCAGATTGGATCTCACCCATTTTGGAAAAGAGAGCCCTTTGTCTAATTTCATCTAGACTTTTTGTTCCTTTCCATCTTCTGATGTAATACAAAATTTCAGAGTTTGGTTTTTAATGACTGGTTTTTAAGCAATCCCAGAGGGGAAAATATACATGCCCTAGAATGGCTTCATTTCACCAAATGTTACATACAACATGGTGATGGTGATGATGGCGATGATGATGATGCTTCCATTCATATGATGCTTTACTAACAGAGTCCTTCTTGATTTTCACCAAAAAATGCTTTTTTAAAAAAGGTTTTGGAAACTGAGGTTAGGAGACCTTATGCAGCTTTCCCAAGGTCACGAGCTAGTTAGTGGTGACCCTTTATGAGGGGTCTCCTTAATCTTGGTTTAATCACCTCTAAGTCATCCTAGAGTCACAGCAGTGTAGCGTTCTGTGTGATGCTTCCTGACACACGGCTACTCACGTGAGAGGACCTCACTCCCTTTTGGCATCTAGCTCATTCTTCTTTTGATAAGCTTTAAAATTTAAAAAGTCTTTTTTGTAATTGGCCCAAAATCTTTATAATTTCCAGCCAATTCTAGATTTCCTCCTAGGTGTACAGAGAACAAATCTGATTCTCTACATAGTAGCCTCTCAGATAGTTAAAGACAGTCACTATGTCTTCTAGAAACTTCTCTTCTCCAGGTTAATGCCAAGTGTTGAGGTCATGTGCTACTGTGTTTATCTTCTAGGGATGCCATAACAAAATACCACACACTAGGTGGTTTAAACAACAGACATTTTTTTTTCTCATAATTCTGGAGGCTGGAAGTCCAAGATCAAAATGTCAACAGGGTTGGTTCCTCCCGAGGCATCTTTCCTTGGCCTTCTTGCATATCCCTGGTGACTATGCTCTTGTTAGATTAAAGCTCACCCTTATGCCGGCCAAGATGGAGGCATAGGTAGACACACTGTGCCTCCTCGTACAACCAAAAGAAGGACAACAACAAATTTTAAAACAAAAAACAACCAGAACTGACAGAAAATCGAACTGTATGGAAGTCCAACAACCAAGGAATTAAAGAAGAAACATTCATCCAGACCAGTAGGAGTGGTGGAGCCGGGGAGGCGGGAGGAGAGGACTCGCGCAGTGGGGCACAGATCGGGGCAAGGTGCAGCAGTGGACCAGGCAGTCCCACACCCTTGTGAGGATAAACCAGGAGGAACAACTGGGGAGCAAGACAGACTCCACAACCCAGAGTTCCAGCTCGGGGAAATAAAGCCTCAAAGCCTCTGATTGAAAGCTCTTGTGGGGGTTGAGGCAACGGCAGCGGGAGAAACTCGTGGACTCACAGGAGAGCTCATTGGAGAGACCCACAGGGTCCAGAACGTGCACAAGCCCACCCACCCGGGAATCAGCACCAGAATCAGCACCAGAGGGGCCCAATTGGACTGTGGGTAGCCTGGAAAGTCACTGAAAACCAGCAGAGAGTGGAGCAAGTGCCATTGTTCCCTCTCGGACCCGCCCCCACATACAGCATTACAACACAGCGATGTGGTTTCCCCGCCCTAGTGAAAGCCTAAGGCTCCGCCCCTTACTACATAACAGGCGTGCCAAGACAACAAAAATGGCCCAAATGAAAGAACAGATCAAAGCTCCAGAAAAAATACAACTAAGTGACAAAGAGATAGCCACCCTATCAGATGCACAGTTCAAAACACTGGTAATCAGGATGTTCACAGACTTGGTGGAATTTGGCCACAAATTAGATGAACAAATGAAGGCTACAATGAGGGAAATGAAGGAAAATGTACAGGGAAACAACAGGGACGGGAAGAAAAATGGGACTCAAATCAATGGTGTGGACCAGAAGGAAGAAAGAAACATTAAAGCACAATACAATGAAGGAACAAGAATTCAAAAAATTGAGGAGAGGCTTAGGAACTTCCAGGATGTCTTGAAATGTTCCAATATCTGAATCATAGGGGTGCCAGAAGGAGAGGAGGAAGAGAAAGAAATTGAAAACTTACTTGAACAAATAATGAAGGAGAACTTCCCTAATTTGGCAAAGGAAATAGACTTCCAGGGAGTCCAGGAAGCTCAGAGAGTTCCAAAGAGGTTGAACCCAAGGAGGAACACACCAAGGCACATCATAATTACATTACCCAAGATGAAAGACAGAGAATCTTAAAAGCAGCAAGAGAATAGGAGACAGTAACGTATAAAGGAGTGCCCATCAGACTGTCAGCTGATTTCTCAAAAGGAACCTTACAGGCAAGAAGGG
>VMDR010009761.1:0-32555 GCA_007922815.1 Macrotus californicus
TTTACTGCACTGTTCTTTAAACAAGAAAAGGTCTCCACAAGGGCAAATCCTGCTTCAAATGTCCCCTTCCCCTCCTGGCTAGAGAATAATGTGTTTGTGTAGTATATGATTACACCCGACGAGGCTGTGAACACATGTGATTTACTCAATGATCCTATTCTGCTTCCTTTTAAAGATAAAGAATGCATTTAAGTCGATTCTGCGTGAGACAGTAGTAATTCCTTAGAAGGCTCCATTCAAACAGACATCTTACCTTATTTTAAAACATTAAGAGAAAAGCCATTTCCTTGGTCTTCATTTTCTTTCCAGACTGTATCAATTAATACTTTCATTTACTTCAAAAGACAAAACTATGACATGAGTAATTACTTTCAAATCCTTTTAATTTTTCTTTGTATAAGCAAAACATCCCCATAAAAGATTCACTTTTCAAAAATCTTTATATACAAATAACTGTGTAAGAAGGAAAAAACAACTAAAAATGACACAACCACCAACACAGCAGCTCCTGACAGCAGGCCAGGTCAGGGTGCAGATCTCGTGAAAACAAGCTGCTCACATTCCCAGAACCACGATCCCCCAGGAGGAAGCTTGTCCTCTTCAACTTGCTGGGTGGCAGAGCCCAGAGGAATTACTCAAACGGTGAAAATCTCAAAGCATGGTCACCTAGGGGGAAATGAGGAGACAGACACGATGACTTGAGCACGATAATTATTTTCTTGTAATAACAGTAAAGAAAACAACCTTAAATGGTAATGGTTGCATTAGCTCCGACTTCAACAGGTAGCTAACTGTGTATGTATTTATCACTCATAGCATTTGTTGGCCAAGGTGGAAAACAAAGTGTATACTTTCCATTTGTCTGTAAAATACTATTCTCTAAAGCACTCACCTTTATTGATTATAGATACATGTATGCGGCATTTAAAATAATAAAACATAGCAAACATTTGAGGGCTTACTGTGGACCAGACATACTGTTCTAGGTGCTCCATCCGGTTTATTTCTCTTAAAACCAGGTACCTTGTCTCCAGAGGTCTTGTTTTTAATTTAGCTCATTTTGTAATGTGAAGGTGGATTTTTAATTCCATAATCACATAGAACGGTTCTTCCAATACTGTAAATTCTATTTCTTCTCTGTGAACTTCCACCTCTCTGATTCACTGTTCACCTTCTGCTTCCCAATTCACCTTCTGGTTTTACCTGCTTCCCAGTACAAACTGGACCCCTAGTCATTTCAATTATGGCCAATCTCCTGCCTAGGCCTCTCCTGCTGAAATCAAATGAGGTGGTTGCCTGCACCAGCAATCTGTTACGACTACTGCTTCCCAGCAGTGAAACATTACTGCTGATTTAATCCAAGAAAAACTCATGCTGCCTGTTGTTAAGTGGGCCTTCACTACTGCTCAGCAATCCTTTCACTGACACGCTGCAGCGTCCATAACAGCTGCTCCAAACTTCTTCCAGGATTAATCCCCCAAGTGCCCCCATCTATCCCTTTGTTAATTATCTTACCGCGGGTTTATCTAAAATTCACCCAAAGTAGGGTTGCCAGATAAAATACTGGATGCTCAATTAAATTCGTATTTCAAATAAATGAGGAATCATATTTTAGTGTAAGTATGTCCCAAATACTGCATTACAGAAATATTTAAACAGCATTTAAAATAATAAAAAATAGCAAACTATGTACTGGGAGCCTACCAAATATTGTATAAAGTATACTTAATACTCAAAACTTGTTCATTTTTTACACAAAATTCCAATTTTACTAGGCATCTTGTATTTTAATCTGCTAAATCTAATCCAGTCAAATCCCCTTCTTTCCGTTTTCACAAGTGCCCTTCTTTTTTTTCAAAGGTTAAGTCTCTGACCTATGGTAATCTTTCTCTTTACTTCATTTTCTTCTTCATTCTATACACTCCCTCCCTTTTACTGTCAACCATCAGGTGATCCCTACTATGCTTTAATGGTCCCAATTCTTCACCCCTCCATGAACCCATGCCTTTTGCCATTTCTCTAAGGAGGTGAATTCTATTTCCCTATCCCTTGAATCTGGGCTTGGCCACATAACCTGCTCTGGCCAACAGAATGAGGAAGAAGTGCCAATGTGTCAATCTGAGTCTAGTTTCTGCTTGCCTTCTTAAAACTGTTCCATCTCCACGACAAAGGTGTGCCCACACAAGCCATATAGTCCCAGGAGAAGGATGGCAGGGAAGTAAAACACAGCCCAGCCTAGTAGGTTTGCAGATGCAGGAGCAAGCCCAGCTGAGATCAGTCAACTCTCAGACATGTTAATGATAATAATAATTACTCTTTTAAGCCACTGTGTTTTAGAGTGTTTGCTATGCACCAAAAGCTAAACAAAACATCTACCCTGAAAAGCCTCTTCTTGGCCTTTCTACCCCAACTTCCTTTCTTGCACTTCCAACCTGCTACAGAAGATGGCCTTGTTTTTTGGCCTCTGCTCTCTGCTACCTATTCTTGTTATCTGTACCATTTATCTCCTAAATGACATCCCAAACCACCCAATGGTCAGTCCTATGTCTTTGGCTCTGTCCTAATCTATCTTGGCCTCTGTACATCACTTGATACTGTAGAATCACCTGGCACGTCAATTAAATTCCCCCCTACTCACTATACTGCATCCGCCTCAATTTCTGTTTCATTTCCTTAAGAGGCCCATCTTCTCTCTCCCCGTCTTCTGGGAGTTTATTCTCCTAACACCACCTATCATACATTTGACTCACACATCTTTATCTCCACTCCCAATCTCCCTTCTAAGCTCTAGTTCAGTTGGTTCTCAAATTATAGCGTACATTAGAATTACCCAGAGGGCTTACTAACATTCAGACTGCTAGGGCCCCACTTCTCAAGTTTTATATTCAGTAAATCTGGGGTGAAGCCTGAGATTTTACATTTCTAATGAATTCTCAGTTGACACTGATGCATCACTTTAAAAACCACTACCCTAGTTTCATATTTCCATCTACCAGCCTTCACCTGGTTATCCACACGTGACTCAAACATCACACACAGGGTCAGTTAGGGTTTTTTAGGGATTTTTGGTTTATGAGCGAGCTCACGGAATCTATGTGAAAGCCAGTGAACTATGCTCCAAATAACAAAAGAACCAAAAAAGAGTACTTGACAGTAGGTACATTACCTCTAAGTCTGAAGAAGTAAGCACAGTTTTTTGTGGTTTTGAGTTACTCTATTCAAGATCCAACTCTAAACGAGTGTCCCTTACTCACAGTTGTGCCAGAGCTTCTCATCCAGGCCTTCATAATCAAGCAGGTGAATTATTAAAATAACCTCTTAACTGGTTTTCTTGCCCCTAATCTAACCTCCAATTCTTTCTCCACATCATCTTCAGTTATCTCTTTAAAACACGTCATCTTTGCCTTGTCTGATGTAGCGTTCCTGTCTTAAGTTAAAAAAAAATTGCTTTTAAGTACAAGTGGTTGGGATACTTTTGCCTTAGCAGACTCATAAAATGGAAAAGTAGTTTTAGAAGGTAGGGAATACTTCATATTGTTATAAGAGGACCTTAGTAACTGGGCAATGGTCAGAGTGGTCCCAAAACTTTATATAGAAACCTCTCTAGGAGCCTTTAAGAGATCAACACCTCACTAGACTAAAAAGTCCCTCAATGGCAAGGACCTAGTCCTCATTTTATCACCAGTACCTAGTTCATAATAGGCACCTAAGGAAATGAATATGTCTTCATCTCCAGGCTCTCCCAGGCATACTGCAGAGATATTGAGGGGTGGGATCCAGATCACCACAATAAAGTGAGTATCACAGTAAAGCAAGTATTAACCTTTTTGCTGGTGGAGGGTCCAGCCTTCAATTTGTTTTTTAAAAAAAGAAAAAAGCAACATCTGTGAAGCTCAATGAAGTGAAGCCCAATACAACAAGACATACTTGTACTGTATTATCTCTTAATTGATTTCCTGGTCTGCAGTCTCTGCCTGCCTACCTCCTCACTACCAGATCTTTCCTATACACCACTACTAAATCAAGCCAATTGTCACATTCTGCCCCAAACTTTCTGACTCCACAGTACATGTTTGCCAACTGTAAACTCCTCAGTGTTCAAAGCCTCCCATAACCTGGTTCCAACCAATTTTCCTAGGTTTTCTTCCACTCCTTATATTGTCAACCAAGCTGGATGAATAAGGTTTCTTTAACATAACTTACTTTTTCTGCTCTTATTAGTTCGGTTCCACTTTTTGGAATGTCTTTCTTCCACAGAGTATATCCTACCCTACATTCAAAGTCCAGCTATACCTGTCAGTGCTCTCACTCTCTTTAAATCCACGACCCACTATCCCAGGTTCTTGTTGGCCATTTTCCCTTGTACCCCATACCCCTTAACTCCCTGGTTAAGGATCTTTCTATTTGAAGCTTTTGTTAATGTCTTATCTGTATACATACTGCATAAGAGTCAAACGCACACCTCTTAAATGATCACTGTATACTTGTATTACTTTTCCTACCAGATTTTAAGAGGCTTTAGGAGATTTCTGTCATGATTGAATCTTCTGTATTCCCCAGAACTTTAGTGCCTTTCACACAGTAGTGATGAGTAAAATCTGTTGAACAGATGATTAAATGGATGTTGATAATGTTTGGGGCTGGTTCCCTTGAAGGAGCAGCCAGTGGCTATGCCAGGAATTTCTGGACTGCTGGAATCAAGGAGTTTAAATCTTGGCAGCTGGGAACTGGAAGGTGAGTCTAAGCCAAAGATGATCAGGTTGAGCAGAGAATCAAGTGCTAGGAAGCCAAAAAGAAGCATCAAGTAAAAATACCGAAAGGCTGAACATGAGATAAAGTACACAGCAGAGGGTATGGGCTCAGGCAAAGCCACAGTAGAAGCAACAGGAGGTTAATAGCGGTTGATGGGAATCTAGGATGGCGGACTTCTTTAGGGGCTTGTGTATAGATCTACCAAGTCCCAATGAGTGGTTTGTTAGTAAGATGCAGCTGCCTAAGAATCAGAAGTTGGGTTGGCAGCCATTTATCATTTCTAGCAGAGAAACACATACTTGAAAATAAGCTTGTAATAGCAAATACAGTGAAATCTAAATAAATCCGCTTTGAGAGGTAGATTTATTCTGAGCTCCATTTTCTTGCTTCTGCCCTGTCACCTTAAATTTGTTTCACAAATTTGTACAAGTTGACATTTAAGTTCTGTATTTTTTAATTCCTCTACATTATGGATAAAAAATTATTTTAAGAAACACAATATCATGGTACCCAATACCAAATACAAAAACTCAGAATTTTTTTGCTAAATTTTTTTAGACTTTTAATCTACCAATCAGTAAAGCTATAATAAGAACACTGTACCTAATAACCACTGGTTTTTCTGCATTAACTGTTCATAGAGTGCAAAAAAAAATCTAAGAATATTTTACACATTTAAAAAAACTTAAAATGTAAAACAAAAAAATCCTAACTATAAGAAATGTACGTTTAATTACTGAGAGCTTTAAAGGGTTTAACTCCTATAGCTATCTTGCCCTAAAAAGCATTTGTTTGCCTGTCAATATGTGAGGCTGGGTTGAGCAGCTCTCTGCCACACACAGTGCTTTCTTGCACTAATTAGCAGCAAGCATTGTGGCAAAGACTAATGTCCACATGAAAAGAACTGCAAATTCACTTTAAATCTTATTGTAAATGTGCAATTGTTCTCTGCATGAATTGTAAAATAAATTTTGTTATTTTGAATTAAATTAAATGCTGAATAATGTAGTGTTTTAAAGCCTATATTATTCTTCCTGATATTACTCAGAGAAGGATAAACTACCATATTAATGTCTTTAAAAATTAATATATCTGGCAAGCAATATAGAAAAATAGAAAGAATACTTCGCAAGGAACTAAGTCTCCAGGATCTCACTTACACTGTGAGGTCTTAGGCAAGTCATTTATTCTAAGTCTCAATTTCCTCATCATAAAAACTAAAGACATAAAGTTCCAGTGATTCCTGCAAGGAAGATTCCATTGGAATTGCCTGTAGACGTTTTGATTTGGTAGATGTGAAGAGGGAGGGCCTTAGGAAGTGTTTCCAACACTTCATAAGTAATTCTGGTGCATCTTACTGGTCAAGAACCAATGGTCTAAATAATTTCCTGGGTCTTTTGCAATTCTAAAAGCCTACTTTTTACATCCAATCAATGGACTACCTCTCCTCATTATTCTCTTTTTGTTAATGAATAAATGTGTTTTAGGAAATAGACAAGCTGTTTCTAAATGATGACTGATACTGAGTGCTTACCAGCTCTAAGGTAACTCATCTAAGTAGTTCAATCCTCACAATAACACTGTGAGGCAGGTCCCAGTCTTATCATCTGTATGTTACAGATGGAAAAACTGAGGCTCAGAAAGTAATTTGCCCAAAGTCACAGCAGGTAAGTAGGGAAACTGGCTGTAGTGGCTCAACTCTTAACCAGTACGCTACACCGCCAAACTGTACTCACAACCGTTCCCCATCCAAACAGTGCTGCTTCCCCTGCTACTTTAGGGGATAAAAGGATGTTTTGTAGAAATTTTGTGTGGTCAGATGAGGGAAGGTAGAAGCTGGGAAAGGCAAGAATGGCCCTTAGTTACAACTAGAGACTGCTTAGATTCACAAAAGCCTCTCTGAAAAGGGTAAATACCCCTAGGAGTGATTTTTCTTCAATTATCATTTCATTGCATTATGTTTGAGACATGTTCTTTTTGACTGACCAAATGTTAATTTGAAAAACATTAGAAATTTACCTTATTGGATGAACTAGACAGATTAAGTAGGCACAAAAGCAAAGTCAGAGAGTCAGAGAGAGGGTAATGACAACTGAAATGATTAAGCCTATGACTAATTTTTGGTATACAAAGGAAAACTTACAACTCTCTGCCTTGGCACATGGAACATGAGGTTCAGATAGTAGAGACTAATGCATTATAAGGATGACCTTTCCTCCCCAACAATATGGAGAGTGATCAGCTGAAGTTTGTGACCCTGAATGTGCGGTATGAAATGCCAATCTGCACAGCAATGTTACTTTTTCTGTCGGGGTGCACTCAGCAATCTGGGTACGGGAACCCACCCACGAAGAGCTGGTGTTTTGCCAGGTGAGTGATAGGAAATCAACAGAGCAAAGGAGACATGGTTCCTGGCAAGAGAGTGGTAAAGTAATTTAAATAGAATACAGCAGGAGATCAAAGGAAGTGAAGTCAGGAGAAGGCTGATAGGGAAGAAGAAAGAAAATTCTTTGGATTGGGGGTCCCAAGCCAGAGAAATCTGAGAAGGGTGAGAGGCTGAAGCAGAGTCGGGGAGAATCATACTGGGAATGAGGCTCAGGAAACTGAGGACGTTGCACTGTGAATAACTAAGTGAGAGCCAGGATGAAAGTTCTGGCCAGAGAATGTGAAGGCTGCATTTACAAGGTTAGAGGTCAAACTGTGTGTATGACAAGTTCCAGGGTGTGACAATAGAAGCAAATGGCTGAAGATCACCGGAGACAAGCATGTGAAGGAAATTTAAGGCTGGTACTTGGTGGGCTGTCTACTTGGGTGATGAATTCACTCAGGATGAGGACAGGACTTAAGAAGACGACTGTAAGCCATGAGTCACAGTCTTTAATAAATTTAGTCTTAAAAGACTTTGGATATGGCTTAGTATAGGCAAGTAGATAGTCCAGAGAGGGAATGCTTCTGCCTTACCCGTGAGCTTTTAGTCTAAAAACAGTTCATGCTAATACAGAAAAAAAGCAGCAGCTTTACAAAAATGAGGAAGGTTGCCTTTAATTCTTAAGACTAATCTTTGCTCCACTTTTCAAACTTGGCAAGAACCTCTGCTTCCCATTTTCATCCTAAGGCTAGGTTTTTTTCTGCTAAAGTGAAATTATCTGCTAATTCAGACAAGAAAAATTCAGTTCCCTGCTCTCATAAATTTGTGCAAATAAATGTTTTTAAAATAAATTACTACTCATTACCCCAGCTCTGATTTTAAAACATCTGGTGAGACCACTGGGTACAGTTCCCAAATACTTTTTTTTTTAAGTATAAAAATACACACATTCAAAGGTTTCTTGTAATCTTGAAAGAATGGGGTAGCATGCTATTTACTGACAGGCTGAACTTTACACAAAGAACCTCCACCTTCAACAAGCTGAAATTACTGATACCTTTAGAATGCCACTGTCTGCCTCAGAAAGCAGCATATTTTGTCCAACTCATACAGGAGTGGCTAGATGGACACCATTTGGTCACCAAATGGTGCAATGCGGAGGACAGGGGAAAACTATTTCTGCAGTACCAACCATATGTCTGATACTGTGCAAGGAAAAAAGAAGGAAATGTCAAATATGGTTCCTAATGTCGAGAAGCTTATAACTTGTTGGTCAGTTACATAATGCTTGGGCCGAGTCATATCTTACATTTTTAAAAATCACCCACAGTATCTAACATAAGAGTTTATAGATATCAACAAGAAGTTAGTAAAAAGTAAAAACAACACAAAAAGTTTAGAATTAAGTAATAAAATACACATTTAATGTAGGTGACTCGGAAAGGAGATAACAGT
Source organism: Macrotus californicus (assembly GCA_007922815.1). Classification (NCBI taxonomy): domain Eukaryota; kingdom Metazoa; phylum Chordata; class Mammalia; order Chiroptera; family Phyllostomidae; genus Macrotus; species Macrotus californicus. Next base: position 8,576 of record VMDR010009761.1, read on the forward strand.
TGAGCTAGTATCACTGTAATTTATGAAAAATCTTGCTCCTATCCTAATTTTATATTGTTAATTTGAGCATGTACTGATACATAAAGGTCCCTATTCCTACTCATTGAAATCTTCAGGGAAGAAAAGAACCAGGTCAGCTTTTCCTAGAGGCAGGAAATAAAGGTCAGACTTAGTCTGCATTAAGGCGTAAGGAGTGACTTAAACTGCATCCTTCCCAGATACCCAAGGAAGCCAGTTTTGATCAATAGCTCTTTTAGAAAAGCAAAGTTATTAACCAATTTGTTATTAAAACTCTTTCCCTCTTGAACTTTCATATTGTTATCCTTCCATTCATTTATCAAAAAATTATTGATGCCCTGGCTGGTGTGGTTCAGTGGACTGAACAGCGGCTTACAAACCAAAGGGTCGCTGGTTCGATTCCCAGTCAGGGCACATGCCTGGGTTGCACGCCAGGTCGCCAGTAGGGGATGCATGAGAGGCAACCACACATTGATGTTTCTTCTCTCCCTCTCTCCCTCCCATCCCCTCTGTCTAAAAGTAAATAAATAAAATCTTTTAAAAAATTATTGAGCATTTACTATATACCATATATACTATGTAACAGCAATGTGTTCCTATCTCTATTCTTTCTGATTCCTTCACACTACCTTTTCATTCTCTACCCTACAACTCCCCTTCACCCTGTGCTTGGCCCTCAGCTCTATTCATCAGAAAGTCTATCAGTTCTCAGTTCTCTAAGGTTACCATAGTCTTTAGGATAGTATCTCCCCACCTACACATCCAGGTGGAAGAGGAGGCTAGAGTATCTGCAAGGTCTTAAACTTCCTGATACCACTACTCCTCACTGAGTGTTCCCTCTCAGTCTTTCCAGCTGGCAACCCCTTCCCTACTGAAGTATTAGGTGCTGAAAAATTTTCAGTTCTCTGAGTCTATTTTTTCACTCTATATCTTTACACAATTTCATCTCCCACCCCCTATCAATTGCCAAGCTTAAGAAGAAATTTTTGTTCTTGCTCTTTCCATGCTTTAGGTCTTCACTGAGCCTGTTACCCCTATTTCTATCCAGACAACTCTCTTCTTCCTTAAATCATGTTCTTTAAGGAAGTCTTTATTCTTCTCCCTAGACTAGTTTAGACAGCTATGCCATGTGACCTTACTGCACTCTGTCCTTTTCTTTTGAAGTATTCATCATCTCAAATGATCTGTTAAATGGCTGTCGTGTCCTCTAGACCAGGGGTCGGTAAATAAGAGCTCATGGGTCAAATCTAACTCCCTTGTCTGTTTGTTAAATAAAGTTTTATTGGAACCCATACACACTCTTTCATTTATGAATTGATGATTGCTTTTATGTTTCATCAGCAGAGTTGAATAGCTGTGAAAAGAGACCATGCGGCCTGAAAAACCAAAAATATTTCTCTGTTCCTTTACAGAAAAAGTTTGCCAAACTAGATTATAAGTACCACGGAGGCTGAGATCATGCTTGTTGTTTTCACTTGTATATTCCCAGCACCTAGCCTAATGCCTGCCACATATGTATTTTTGGACTAATTGTATTTCAGTCTCAAGCTTTAACCTATCTTGTCAATAACGTGAATGAGATCACATTAATTGGCCTTAGAATGTATTATAAACAGCCTTATAATCACTGTTGATCCAGATGATTGTAGTATTCTAGTCCAAGGAGGGAAAGAGAAATTAATCAAATAATACACAACAAAATGTATTATTATAACCAGAGGTAAGTGCTATGTAAAAAAAAAAGGAACACTACAATCAGAGTATGGAGCAGAGACCTATAGTCAAATATAGAATTTAGGAAGGCTTTCTTGAAGAAGTGACCTGTGACCTAAAATCTAAAGGTAAACTAACTGGGCAAAAAGAGGCAGAGGGAGGAAGAGCAAACGAGGCACAAAGAATATCATGTACAATTTTCTCTCCTTTGGAGAGGAGAAACATGACACGTACCAGGAATTGATGTTGTCACATAACGAACTATAAAGTAAGTTCCTTGAAAAGGTAAGTGTAGGATCCAAAATAGAACAAATGCTCAGTGGATAACACAAAATAATCTGCTGTTGGCCAACAGGGGGAAAATAGTAAACTATCGTATGTCCACAGCACAGCATAGTCTGCATTCATTAAAATAATGTATCTGGCCCTGGCCAGGTATCTCAGTTGGTTAGAGCCTTGCCCGGATACACCAAGGTTGATGTTTGATTGTTGGTCAGGGCACATACAAGAATCAACCAACGAATGCATAAATATGTGGAGTAGCAAATCAATGTTTCTCTCCCTCTCTCCTTCCCTCCCTCTCTCTCTAAAAAGGAAAAAAATTAATAATGTATGTGAAGAATTTTTTCATGGGAAATGCTTCTTCTATAATATAAAGCAAAAAAAACCAAAAACAAAACAGACATTATTTCCACTACGTAATATATTTCTAGAAGTTTTTTTTTTTTAATTAAAAAAAGGACTAAAATGCTAATGATGACTGCCTCTGGGTGGGACTGAGTGTTCCATATATTTTTTAATGGCTTTCCATATTTTCTAGGCTATGCATTTAAAACATTTAAAACTGAAAAAATGCATTTTACTGAGAAAGTAAGGAAATTTAAGTGTTGAATCTATATCTACACATCTGAGAATAGTCTTCTCTGGCCCGTGGAATAAGGATGTAAAATGAGGATCAAAACCCAGAAGAGTTCACTGTCAATAACAAAGATTATCAGTGAAAATTTTCCTGGAATGTGATTTAAGCTGTGAAAAGTGCAGTGGGGCCTTTGGGGCCAGAGAAAACTACCCTGAGACATGCTGCTCCATATAGACACCTTGTTTCTGTAGCTTGATCAAATTGGGGACTCAGTCTGACCCTACTCTTCGTGTGCCTGGTCGCTTCCTTCGTAGCCATAATCTACTGGAAATGCTCCAATATCAATTCTGGATAAGTAATTTAAATGAGGGTCCTGGAGGGCTCAAGCATCACTTCTAATATTGCTCTATTTTGAAAGCTTCTTTCATTTTTTGTTCCTCAAACATCATCTTTAATTTATAGGCTCATTGGTCTCTCCCTTAAAACTATTACTGATAATTTATGGAAGTAGGAGAGCTGAGAGTTGTTTTTAACAAGTTTTGCTTCTCCTTGTAACTGAGAAAATTAATTGATTAAAAAGATGAAAGAAATTCATCTCCCACCATGATTAATTTGACTTCCCTTTAAGCTTAAAAGAGAAAGAAAACCCCATACTTTAGCCAAAAAATATTTTATTAACCATTCAGGCAATACATATTTATGTGCCTTTCTTATACCAGGCAGATACTATGAGTACATTGGGGAAACCTGCATGAAGTCTTTCGAGAGTGGATGGAGTTACATAGCAATTACCTCCAGAGTTTGCTGTATTTATTACTTAGGGCTTCCAATCCCTTCTGGAAGGGAATGAGTTTGTTTTCCATCATAGTTCCATACAGGCAAGACACGGGAAGAAGGGCTGGGTAAAAATTTGGAATACATCAGGGTTTTCAACCTTGGCACTGTCGACATCTTGGACCACATAACCTTTTCTGTTCTGAGGGTTGTTTAGCTACATGCCTGAACTCTTACCCATGCGATACCAGTAGCATTCTTTCAGATGTGATAATAAAAAATGTCTCCAGGTATTTCACCAAATGTTTCCTAGGAACCAAAATTGCCCTGGATGAGGACCACTGAACTAAGTGCTAGAGACATTCAAATACAGTAGTTAAGAAAACTGAGTTCTATGAAGGTAAAGGAAAGTAATGACATAAAGAATAATTTACCTTGAATTTCAATGAATTTACTAAAAAACAAAAGCAGCCAAATAACTAAATAAGGAAGAAAACCTTGTCAAATTACTCTGCCCTTCTGCCTATGCCTAAATTAGAGATGAATGGAAAGACACTAACAAGACAGGCTACTTCCTACAACAGAATTGACTAGTGTATAGATGCTACTCAGAAGATTCTCTACAGTAGAGAAATAAAAGTAATAGATCTGAAGTTAGAAGTCATGGGTTCTTACCAAACAGCTTGATTTCTTTGGGCCTCAGCATCCTGATCTGTAAAATTGATGTGTGGTAGGAAGGTGGTAGAGAGGGTTGTAAATAGAACTTTTAATTTTTATTCAACAAATGTTGAAGATATATTCTAAGCACTATACTTGGAGTTAGTACATAAAAGATGAAAAGATATGGTCCCTTCCTTCAAGGACATTGGAGTCTGTTAGAATGACAGATAAACTAACAAACTAAATAATCTAAGAGTTAAAGCAGAAGCACGTACAAAAAGTAGTGGAAGTCTAGAAAGAACACCTAAATCTGCTTGGGGAAATCAGGAAAACCTTTACACTGAAGTGGCATTTTAGTTAACACTTGAAAGATTAGTAAGAATTTAATTTTGACAGGAGACATGAAGAGGGAAGATATTCCAGTTGGAAAGGCAAAGGCATAGAGATTTGATGCTTTTTCCAAAAGAATAGTATATTTAAGGAATTATAAGTATGCCACTGGTCCTAGAGGATAAATGGAAAGGTGAAATAAAATATTATATTGTAGATGATAAGATAAAATTTATGTGGTAGACAGATCACCCTTTCGGCAGTGAGTTAAATAAGTTGGAGGGGAATGAGCCAGAGACCAAGTAAACAACTATTGCAATGTGCACCTAAAAGTAGTTAAACCTGTGGGGAGGGGGGTGGGATTGGCTGGGGTGGGGGGGCAGTGGTGGGGGGAAAATGCAGACAACTGTAAATGAACAACAATAAAGTAATTTTTAAAAAAGTAGTTAAACCTACAGAATGACAATAATTATGTGGACAAGAATGGGATTATTTGGGAGAAAGAATGGGCCAGACTTGAAGTCAGGATGTTGTGGGGATTATAGCTAAGATTTATTAAGCATTTTGCTAAGCACTTTTTAGTTCGCAATATTTCATTTAATCCTTATAATATGCCTAATAGGGATGGAAAACAATTGCTTTTTGATAAAAACTAATTTACCAAAGAATCAGTTACATTTTACCAAATACTTGTTTTAGGGAATATTAACCTTGAATTTGTTTGACAAATGTATTCTTTGGTAAAATTACCTTTAACGAATCGGCTTTTGGGGAAAAGACTTAGAACCTAAGATAACATACTTTTATACCCATTTTATGGAGGAGAAAACTTATGTTCGGAGTTAGCAAAGGCAAGGCCAGATCTACAGAGCTAGAGCTTTTAGTCTCTACATGGCTATTAGTATAGGGACAAAGGAAACAAAGTGCTTTGGGATATCTTGCTTTAGCTTTAATATGCATGACATTAATATTCTTAAATCAAGAATTAAAACTTAAAAAAATAAAGACACAATGAAAATAGGCTCAAAATGTAATATAGTAAAAGCGCCATAGTTTCTAATGACAACTTTCTTAGTTTTCCTTTAAGGCTCTCTCCTCCCACCCCATCAGCTAACTGATAAAGGTAATGAAAGAAAGGTGGTTCCCACTGCTTTTCTGTGGTTCTCTGCTCTTTTTCTTAACTACCAGAAATTGCCATCTATATGCATGTGACATAGAAAACCCACTGATTATCTTCAAACTTTCATCCCAAATATTTGTTTCATCACCAATGTAGGTGGTATCATTTTTCTGGCAATGGGGGGAAGAGGTCACTAAATTTCTGCTCTTCCAGGTATGCAAGTTTTTAAATCTTTTTAATTTAACTATGTATTTTGCTCTGCTTGAGAATCACTATCAAAAACTGCACATGACCTTTATTGGATCTGTAATGATTATGGTTCCTAGCTGCAGACAGTGGAGTCTACTCTAGTTCAGTGGAGAGCAGCAACTCCTCTTTGGGGGCATTCTGTCACAGAGGTCAGGGATGTTAAATGTCCTGCACAATGAACTGTTTCATTCAAAATACCATGAGAAGCCCCTTGGGAAACACAGTTTGGGGTTAACTTCATGGGCATGTCAACTGTGCGGTCATATAGGGCCCAGTGCTTGGTTTAACGCTCTGTAGCCACCATTTTGAAAATCTTTTTTTTTTTTGAAAATCTTATTAACTTTATGTTTGAACATCTGTTTCACAAATGAAATCCAGTGGTACAAATGATTAGACATGCAGAGGTGGCAATACGTGTCCTTTTTTCTCATCACCCCCTTTGCATACAGTCTTCATGATGCCTCCTAAGCACAGGATTCTGGTGCAACTATGACATATACGAACCCTGGGAGTCACACAGTGAATACAAGGCAAGCATGTTACATCTGTGACTGATTTAATAGGGGTACTGTCAACTCCAAGAAGCTATGCTTTCCATCTGAGCCAGAACTGGCTTCAGGTATAGAAAGAAGGCATCCTAAGAAATACAAATGACTAAGGAACCCTAGCATATCCTTTCTTACTTGTGTGTGTTACTTTCCTATATTACCTTTTACACGGAAAATGATGACATAGAAGGAAAGGGAATTGTAGGGCAACCAATAGTTCCTTTTCCTTTCAGTCCTTCCTTACTCAGGTTGGTAGGATGTGTGCATATCAATAAGGGAAATCAAAAGTCAAGTTGGTTTTGTGCAGCATTTACACTGTTCTGATAAGCATGAAATGTATATGCATGTATGCAAAAGCTATGAAATGTGTAATTTTGGTGATTCCATGTATGAGTTAAATGCTCTTATATTTGTATTTATAAATGGCATTACATGATATAAAAATGAATGGTAAAATTCATTCTAGTAGTTTAAAATTGGAATTTTTCTTTACTTAGAATGACATTAAAAAGCAAATAGAAATATCATGACAAGTTGAGGGAGGGATGACAAAAAAACAGAAAAAGCTTTCTATTTTAGTCCATATGGCACTTTTGTCCTGTTTTTTGAACAAAGGACCCTACATTTTTCATTTTGCTCTGAACCCCACAAATTATGTAGCTTGCCATGATTGAACTAATTTAAGAGAAATGAATTAAAGGATAGTATTTAGCTCACAGATCTCCGAGAGGACTAGAGAACCAGACCATGGATAACACATAGGTAGAAACAACATCCAGGAAAAAAAATACTACAAAGAACATTCATCTCACATCACAGGGCTATGGTAGTGGAAACCCAGGCCAGCACCACCTGCCAGTCAGCACCTGTAACTCTAAAAATGAATGTCAGAACTCTTCCCCAGTTACCCAGAAGAACCAGACACCTCCACCATGGTGTTTGCCAGAAAATCCCATCTCCTTGAGACATCAGTTGTGGTATCTACATTGCTCACTTTCACAACCACATCATGAATGAGTGCATCTGATTGCTGGAAAGTAGGTCATATGTAGTGATATGCTGAAGCCAACTTATTATCGTTAGCATCTTCTCCAACTAACTCCACATTCAGTGAAGTGACTTCGGTAGCTTAGGGGTATTCACACCATGAAAACTGCCAGTTCTACAAATCAACCAGGGTCTTTTCCCCTCTCCCAGCCAATGGTAAACGTTCACCGACACATCACTCATCTCATGCCAACACTCGTGCTGCAAGGGAGTCTGGAGACTAATTTTTAATTTTCTAGCTTCTAATGTACAAAACAGCAACTTAAAGGGGTTGGATGAGTGTTGAGTAAGCCATCTTACAGCATCTGCCAAAAAATTATGGTAGTCATTGCCTTCTGTTCTAGGTTATAAATTGCTAACAGGCAGATGCTAACAGACATTGAACAGTATTGGTGCAGAAGGCTGGGCCAGCTTTTACTACAGGCATGCAGTACATGATAAGCACAGGTCAGTGAACTAGAAGAGATAATAAAATGTCAATTGATATGACTAACATACATTTCTAAGATGCTAGACTACAACCTCTATAGGGGCAGGGATCATGCCTGTTTTGTTTCCCACTATATCTGAAATCACCTGGCAAATAGAAGCCACTCAACAATAACAACCAAAAAGGAGATGCTTTAAAAATATCTAGAGTTCAATTTTGGCATTTTTCATATTGTATTAGATAAGACAATTTCAAATTATTTTACTGTTTTTAGATGAGTTAAACTTCTGAATGTCAACAGTTTATTATGATACTTTCATATACATTATTTCATTTGAACCTTATGACATCTCTGAGAAGTTAGAACAGAAATGATTCGTTTCATAGATGAAAAAACAAACTCCAAAAATATAAAGTGATCTGGCCAAACTCATTTAGCCAGTAAATGATGGTTTAAAATTTTTATTCTCTGACTCAAAATTCCAGAGTTCTTTCATACCTCAAGAGACTATATTTATAAAACACATTTTATAGTGATTGATTAGAGGACTATTTCAGATTTTCAGTTGAACATCCCCTGAAACTCAAATACACGCAATGAACATACTATCCTAATTTCATGCTGTAAATATTATTCTTCAAGAGTGAACATTCCTTGGAGTTCTAGAAGAATTGGTATTGTGGTTGCAACTGCCTTTTCTAAAAGTAAATGATGTTGATTTGAAAAGGAGAAGGAAAGAAACAGTTTTCTAGAAATAGCTAATCTGTGAATTTGATGCTTTTACTCTTTTCTAGTTAGGAATGGTGTAATTTAAATATTACGTGCTTGACTACAATACAGTATAGCGACCCTCAATTTTATATTATTTAAGAATGATGACAGTGGTGGGTGGGGTTGCTAATAATAAAGACTTCTAGGCCCCACCCCCCAAAATGTGATTTAGTAAGGGTCAAAATATTCAACTTTAAAGAACACTCTAGTGCCGGAGAATGCTATGAGAATCCTGGCATTGTACATCTGACATTCAGCTTGTACAAAATACTTATTTTGCCAGAAAATGCATTTTAACATGGTAGTCCTATTTTTAAATCATTTCTATAGCCTTCTAAGAGTTAAATCAATTTAAGAAATTTTTGCCTCTTAAAAATATTATTAGGCAATTTCCTGTATATTAGTAGAAATCTTGCCACCTATTTTATAATCATGCTCTGAGGATGAAAACTGCAGGCTAATTTACTGTGGTAATCAGTCTCAAATCCCTTGGAGCATAAATTCTTATTAGTATTATATGTCATGGAATTTACATACAGCTTCTTACCAGTGATCCATCCCTTTGAGCCTTTTGATTTTCTATTTGAAGAACCACAATGGTTTCCAATAAGGATCTCTCACACCACTTCAAATAGCAACTTACTGACCATTAAAAGACCTGTATAACGCAAGTGTGAAATAATGATCTCTAATTTGGGTAGACTGAAGATGAGTCAAAACAAAAGTCCTAATTCAGTGGCATATTTCGAATTTGAGGCCATGGTTTCTGCTTCCTACTGCTTCATCTTCTTGTTGGAGAGAAACCCTTATGGATTTTTAAGTGAAACTCTCATTTCCCAAATGAGAAAACTGAGTCCCTAAGAGACCAAATTATTTATTCAAGGTCACACCCAATATTAGTGACCAAATTATACAAAACAAAACCCTATCAGTTCCAATATAACGGCCACCTCAGCAGCCTGCCCTTTTTTTTCGATTTCACAACTGCACCCCTACTCTCCCTCCCCCGCTTTGAATAAAGTTGTTTAGTCTAACGGTTCCTGCCCACCCCCTTTTGCTTTTATGTGTTCAAATAATAAAACCTAGCACAACCTGTTAATGAATAACACTGGGAGTCCGTAACCAACGCGGTGACTTCCATCTTTCTTTTTTTTTTTTGGCCGAAAATGTCTCGGAAAGGCTAATCCTCTGCGGGAGGGAGAAGAAGGAAGTCACTAGCAGCTGACAAGTCCGTACTTGTCCACGCGCGCGACCGGGACGCAGTCCGCCGACCCGGGGCGCAAACCAAGGAAGGATGTACTACAGCAAGAGGGCAGGAAAGGGCGGGGAGGAAAACACAGCAGTGGGCATTCCTGTGCACTGGCTCTGCCAACTCCGAGCGAAGCTGAGCAGAGCCGAGCGTGAATAAATCTCATTAAGCGGCCGGGCGCACACACTGCAGCACCGCGAACAAGAAGGGAGCGTGGCGGAGTGCGCCGCACGTTCGGGAAGCAACGCTGAGGCGGCCCTTTTATAGGCCGAAGCCCGCGCTCGCGGGCCCCCGCCCCTCCCGCGAGGCCGCGGCGGCACGAGATCTGCGCCTCCGCTCCCTCCTCCCGCGGGCGGGTTTCCTTACCTTGTAAAAAGCCGTCTCCGCGGCTGCCCCCGCCTTCTCTGCGGGATGTGAAATGGCGGTCGGCGAGGCGAGCGCCGCAGCTCCGGCCAATCCCGCCCAGCCTCCAAAACGGCCCTGAACACTGGCACCACCCTCCCGCAAGCCCCTCGGTGCCCATCTATGACATCGGCACTCCACCGCCCCCTCCGCTGCCCCTCACCCAGGTGGCCGTGCCCACTGGCCGAGTCATCGATCCCCGGCGTCAGGCGCCGGGCCAGCTTTCCGCCAGCCTCCACCCTCGCTGCGTGCCCGGGGGCGGGGAAGAAAAACACCTTCCCGGCCAGGGTGTCCCGCTCGGGAGCCCGCGCCCGCTCCCTCCCTTTCCCGCCGCGTCCCCTCCCCCAACTACTCGCAGCCCTCCCTTCGCCACACACACAACCTTCTCCCCTCCCCCAGTGGTTGCGTCCGTGACATCATCATCATGGCAACAAGAGCTGCAGCCTGGGACCGAGGAGCCCGTGTGATTCCCGGCGGCGGCGGCAGTGGCGGCAGCACCAGCAGCAGCACCGACGAAAGCGCGAGGGCTTGTCTCCTGTTGCCCCTCACCGGGTGCTCTTGAGAAGGCGGCGACAGCAGTGCCGACACCGCCCCGCCCGCCACCGCTCACGGTGTCTGTGTGTAAGGGGAGGGGGACAAGCCGAGGAAGGGAGGGGGCGCAGCCACTGCTGTGGGGCCGCCGCTGCGGAAGGAGCTGCCGCCGCCGCTGCTGCTACCGCTGCCAGGTCACTCGTGAAAAGGAGGCGGTGGCGGCGGCGGCGAACATGTTCTCAGTGAGGATAGTGACTGCCGACTACTACATGGCCAGCCCGCTGCAGGGGCTGGATATCTGCCAATCCCCCCTCACCCAGGCCCCTGTCAAGAAGGTGCCCGTAGTGCGAGTCTTCGGAGCGACCCCGGCAGGTAAGCGGGCGCCGGGCGCGGGCGGGAGCGGGGCGCTGGGGCTGCCCTCCCCGCCGCGCACACGCGCGCACGCCGCCGGCCCTCCCGGTGGAGCTCTGCCGCGTCTCCCTCCCTCCGCCCTCGTCTTTCCTCCCGTGCGTGACAAGAGGCGCAAAAATGTGGGTCCGCGCGAGCGCTGCTGCCCCCGGCGGGGAGGCGGCGGGCGCCTGGTGTTTACACTGCGTGCGGCGGCCGGCGCAGGGTGCGCACTCCCGGGTCGCGGGCTGGGGACGTGAGCGCCCGCGGTCTCCGCTCCGGCCCTGGAGGCTGGGCCAGGTGGCCGCGCCGCGTCCTGCGTGAACGGGTCGCAGGGCCCCGCTTCTGAGGTCTGTCGCTAGTGGGACCACGGACCACCCCTCCCCCCCGCGCGTCTCCCAAGTGTCCCTTTCTAGAAATGGTTTTAAGAGTGGGAAAGTGTCAGCTCTGTTGTCGATCGCTCCTCGTCGCCTCTTCTCGCCAGCGCTCTCCTCTGCCCCTTCCGGAGATGCGGTAGGCTGAAGAGTGGCGCCTGGGGCCAGATAATCTTTCTCATTGAAGTGACCGTGCGGCTCTGCTCGCGGTGTGTGTAGGTCGTGACTCTTTAGTTTGCAGACTCGGAGTCTGGGGACGGGGCGGCGTCTTCAGGTGCAGTGCTTTCAGGGAAATTTGCGTCCTTGGAAGTACGAAATGCGTGTTAACGGCGGGTGCCCAACATAAAACCTCCCACTTAATCGTGTGCATTTCTTAGGGACACAAACGCTTTAAATGCTCCTATGCTGGCCTGTAGAGTGGCGTTGTAAGTACACGTATATTTCAACCAAAAAACTATTTTGAAGAATGAAGTGGTGATACAACGGTTGACAGAAGCTACTTTCTCAAAAGCTTTTGGGGTTTTATGGTAATATCAATAGGACAGTGGCCAAATTTACAAGGTATTTTTCGTTGTTTTGCTTTTCTGCATGCTTTGAACTGCCTACATGAAATAATGGAGCTGCCTCCAGAAAGGGATGGTCTTACTTCTAGCTATGTATTGTCCTGTGGGACTTAAGACGATAGAATTTCCCACTTGCTGCTGCTCCTCGCGCTAATCACCGTTCACCCTATTACTTCAGTGTCTGTGGACTACCACAATAACAGCCCTACTTTCCCAAACGTAAGCGCTCATTCCAGCCAGTTGTCTTTTCATGTGGATTCTCTTTGTTAAAAATCCCAATGTTGTGGTGAGCTTTGGCAGAGTATTTCTTTTTAAAATAGTGAAAAAGATTTTGATGATACGGACGTTGTCCGATGGGGAATTTGAGTGCTGTTAACAATTTGTTCAAGGTGTGACATTTTAGATTTTCTGCCCTTTCAAATATAGTGGTGCTGTCTTTGTGTTTAATTGGAATTTCAGTGTAATATATATACTGTTCTTACTTCAGGTGCAGAGAAGGAATCAGAGTGATGTTGATATAGCTCTGTTCAGCCAGGTTTCCAATTTATAAATGGACATGTTTGTAGGATATACTGTGGCATTTTTGTATTTTACAGTTTGTAAGATTGGAATACTTTTTTACACATAGTTTTTTTTCTCTAGGCAAGTCATTAAATATGTATCCCTGAGAGATTTTCAGGCTGTTTTATAGGAAAGTTTTGTTTGTGGAAATAAGTGTACTTAACTGTGAGCTAGCAATAATTCTATTACATGAAAAAGTATTCTTTAAAAATAAAGAATATGCTGTTTTTGCATTTCTCAATATTTAAAAATTGTACCTCTGAACAAATTTATAATAAATATTTATTCCCCCTGGACATTTTACAATAGATTACCCCTCCCCCCCAAAAAAACCAGACCTTGATATATATTTTTAAAAATATATCTTGAAATATATAATGTAAATGAATATGAAAGACTTTTTGTACATGTATTGAGAATATAAAACTTGCTACAGAGGAACCCAAACCTCACCTCGTTAAGGATTATCAAATTGAGTTTGCTGTAAGTATAGTTCACAGTTTCACACATTTAAAAAAAAATTGTTTTCTCTACAGGTGAAAAAATTTGAAGTCACTGGAATACATTTAGAGAGTTTACAGCTTTCAGAAATCAAGCCAGCATTTTTAGCATGTCAGAAACTCCCAGTAAAATTAGTATTAATTAAACAAATAAAAACTGTACAATTATGGCTTCTGAATTTTCCCCAAAGAAGACTACTCCAGTCTACCCAGTGAAATAAAAGTTGAAAATAATTAATATAAAAGTGAGGTCAGTCTGGCTTAGTAAAAGTCTGAATACTAGAATTTTTAATGAAGACACTGTTTAGAAGTACAAACTGTATTAATAGATCCACAAATTAGTAAAATAAATTAATGAAAAATCGTAACACCTAATAAACCTATATTAGTAAAGTATCAGTCTTCCATATATAGTAATTAATTTTGGAAGCCCTTAATTCTTTGTCTTGGTTTGGAGACAAGATGTTTTAAAACTGAATTTGCTTTACAAATGAGATCCTGAAAAACAGCAGCAGAAGAAATTTTCTCCCCCAAAACTGGTGATTTCAGATTGACGTCGTGAATTCAGACCTGTTTGGTTCATTACAGTTTTACTAGTCAGTTTTCCTGTTACTGAATGAAAAGTATTTTTCTGCTTTAGAAAACAGTCCAGTTGACCTCAGATTGCCCTGCTTTTTGAGGCCATATCTTGAATAATTTAAGAAATAAATTGTCTTAGCTTTAAAAGGTCCTGTATCTCAAGGTTGTAAAATTTGAAAAAGTATTAAAAAAAGTAGCATGCTCAAATTCGAATGGTAAATCCTGACTGGTTTAAGTCCTTGTTGACTGAAGATACTGATTCCTGAGAGTCATTTAAATTTTCATGTGAGTGATGGAATTATTTTTTAAAAAAAAAAACCTCTTCTGCTTGCTTGTCTTTTGATCATTTTTAAAATGTCTTGAACATTGTTTTGACATAACAGTGTGCTGAGCAATATAAAAACATTTTGGTAACTTGTTTAGTGGAGGGGAAGCAAGGTTATAAATAACGAAGTACAGATCGGTGTTTTTTCAGGCTGCCTTGTGAGGAGCCGACTCAGGTGGACCTGGGAAGATGTCCAGTCAGTTTCCACATCCCAGTTTTGCTTAGGTGCTTGGTGTAACTCCGTGTTGAGCTTAGATGGCTCTCTCAGTTTTCTCAGCACCAGGTCAAACAGAGTTACCCTTTCAGAAAGCTTCCCTGCTGAGAGGCAGAGCAGGGAGTAAATAGAGGAGCGTGAGTGAGATGTTCAAAAAGTGAGTAATTAAACAAAGCAGGCCAAACAGACTATAGAGGGAGCTGCTTGTCTTTAAGATTACTGTAAGGAACTCTGCCAATTCACTCTCTCAGTCTTTCCAGCGAGTGAAAATTTTAGATGTTCTAGATGCTGACTGTAAAACGTGAATCGAATATTTCATCATAACAGCTTGATAATCAGAAATGTTCTGTAGATTTTTGTAGTTGCTTAGTAACCTCACTGTGTTTTGTAAATCTGGATTATTAATTAAATTTGAAATGACTGAAAAATTGAAAACTATGACATTTATCAACAATTCAGATTATGAATAATTTCTCTAATAAAAGTCTTGTTTGTTCATAGCCTTTTCTTTGCTAAACCATTTTAATATATTTTAAGAATACATGATGGCTATTTGATATAATTCATAGAAAAATACTACTGAGATTTAGTGATTTACCACAAAAAAAATTAGTCACTTTACTTAGTAGGTATTTGAAGCCCTGAGTAGCAAAATTTATTAGCTTTTTGTATTATATTTGATTTAAAATAACAGTTGGCAAATCAGAGGCTTAAGGAAGAGCCCTGTTCAATCTATGGACACAGTAGAATCTTCTAATAGGTGATTCCATTCATTCAGTGAACATGTAATGAGAACCTACTGTGTAATATTGAGCTTTTTTTTTTTTAGGTACCGTCGTTATGAACATCTTTTACCCCCCAGAAGCTTCCAGTATGGTAGAGATGATAGATATGTAAACATGTCAAACATAGTTTGGAGTATAGTAGAAATGTGTGTAAGAGCCAAGCCTCAAAGAATGACATGTTTAGTGACATGTTCAGGTGGCAAAAAGGGGAGTCAGGGAAGGCTTCATGAAGGAAGTATGGATTAAGTCGTTTTAAAGGAATTTTAAAATTCTGATAGAGGAACAGATACAAGGTAATTTACAAATGAAGTAAAAATTGCTCTTGGCAGGGCAGCTTGGCAATGCATTTAAGAATCCTTCAAATGTTCTTTTTTTGACCCAATAATTCCAGTTTTAGGGATTTTAATCTATGAATGTAAATCTTTTGGCAAAGTTTGATTATCTTTTGAATCCATCTACTTCTTTTCATTATTCATTACCACCCTAGTCTAAACTAGTGTTTTTGGATACATTTGCAACAATAGCCCTCCTAGTCTTGGCCTACCCCAATCCATTCTGTTCCCTTCCAGTCTATTTTCTACACTGTAATGAGAGGGATCTTTTCAAAATGAAAACCTGATTATATCACCCTACCACTTGATATGCTTCAGTAGCTTTTCATTGCATTTAGGATAAGGACAAAGCTACATGTCTTGTGTGGTGACATCTACATTTCTTACCAGGTCTTTCATAGTCGGGCCCCTACCTTTCTATCCAGTCATGGCTTGGGCCATGTTCCTCTTGCCTTGCTCTTTGTGTTCCAGCCACATTGGCCTTATTTCAGTCCCTTATTCTTGCCATGCTCCCTCCCACAATGAGGCCTTCGTACCTGCTGTTCCCTCTGCCTAGAATGTTTTTCCTTTTCCTTCACCTAAACTTTGATTTATCTTTCCTCAGGGAAGCCTTCCCTATCACAGACTCTCAAAACTCCATAAACTCTCCTTCATAACACTTGCTATAGTTGTAATTTTATATATGTTGGAGATTAATGTCTTTTTTTCCCCAATAACCTCCCTAAATGCTGGTTATGTGTTCATTTTTGCTCACCATTCTACAGGCAAAGCTTACTACAGTGCTTGAAACAAGCATTTGTTGCAGGAATTAGTCAACAGATGATAGTCATCACAGAGAACAACCCCAAATGTCCAACAACTGGGAAACGGTTACACAAATCGGGTACATTTGTATAATAGAACTTGTCATTAAATCATGTTTTAGAAGAATGTAAAATAATACAGAAAAATGTTGTCAATCTACAATGTGAAAAAATCAATTTATAAAATAGTAATTTATTAAATATACAGAAAAAATACACCAAAATATAAAGGTTGTTTATCTCTGGGAGGTGTGGTTTGTATTTTCCAGATTTTCTTCAGAGAACATGTATTGTTTTATAATTTGATAAATATCTGACCATGTACAAAATTAGAAAAACTGGCTTTTTAGATATGGTTCATAAAAATAGTAGGAAAAAAAAGATCTGAGGTTCATACTGAGCACCAAAATAAGTATCAACCAAAATGTATAATTGCATGATAATAATGTTGAACTTGATTATATAAATTCAACGTAGGAACTGCAGAAATGATTCTTATACTAAAGCAAGCCAGTAATTTCTGGTTTTATTATACTCATTTATATGTAAACTGATTTTTAAAATGTTCTGAAAAGTAGTGTGGTTTTGGCACATGACAGTAATGAAACAGAACAGAGACCAGAAATATATATAAGAACTTAGTATATGATAAGAAGACTTACTTAATAAATAGTGTTAAGATAACTAGTTAGTCATTTGGAAAAATAAAAAGTTGGCTTCCAGATGAGTCAAAAGATTTAAATATGAAAACAAGCAAAAAATGTAGGGTAATTATTTTTATTGTAATCTGGGAACAGTGAAGGCTTTTTCAACGTGTAAAATAGAACCAAAGCCATATGGCTGGATTTTACTACATAAAAATAAAATTCTGAATAGAGGAAAAAAAATCATAAAGTGTAAAGAGAAACAGACTAATAAATCTTACTCGTACACTTTTCACAAAGGACTAATTTCTTCTTAATATACAAAGAATTCCTAGAAAATAATCCAGTGAAAAAAATGAGCAAAGAGAATCCATGTGAAAAGATGTGCAGTTTTATTTATAATGAAAATATAAATTAAAGCTACAACATGTCTCTCATTACCTGTCAAATTAGATTGGTTACAAGTATAACTTGGAGAGGGTGAGAGGAAGGGGAAATGGTCATTCTCATACATTGCTGGTGGGAATATGAGCTGTTAATTTTCTGTGGAAAGCAATTTGGAAATCATTTTCAAAATTAAAAATGCACATAGATTGTGAACTAGTAATTTTGTTCAAGAATTTTATCTTATAAAAGATTTTATATATGTGTCAAATGAACATGAAGGAATAGCTGTGGCAGCATTATTTGTCATTGCACAAGATTGAGAATAACCTAAACACTAATCTGTAGAGGAGTGGGTAAGTAAATGATGTTATGTCTATTTGCTGGAATGCTAGGCAGTGTTTAGTAAAAATATTAAGGAAATACTATGTGTACTGTTACAATGCCATGTCTAAGATATATTAAGAGAAAAAAGCAAGATGTAAGACTCCATGTATCGTATCCTTGCCGTTTGTGTGATTTTAAAACACATATAAAATATATACTTACATGTAAATATCAACATATATTATATAGATAAATAATATATTTCTGGAAGGATACATGACAGTGTGATAATAGTGAGAGGCACTGGTGGCCTAGAGGATGAAGGTGGGAGACTAAGGTTTTTTTAGTATACTGTTGGGTAATTTTTGAATAATTTTTACCATGTGCATGTAATACCTATTCAAACTTAATTTGTTGAGTTGCATTGTGCTTGCAGGAGTTGAAAAAGAAGAACAAAAATAAAAGACCCCATGTATTGTAAACACTTGTCAAATGATTACTGCAAAACTGTTTAATTTTAGGTTTCACTAGAGGTCTTCTAAGATTCAGAGCTTCCAGTTGATGTTATGAGACTTACTGGAGGGTGGCTATAGTGGAGTGGGATCTGAAGGAAGGCTGTGGGGTTCTTATAAGCAGATAACTTGATGAGCAACTAGCAGTTACTTTGCCTTTTAATATTTTGAATGTGTTAAAGGAGGTGCTTTACTTTTTGGAATTTACTTCAGCCAGCCACAGAGTGTATAGCTACTTGTGGAGAAGTGATCCTGGAGCTACTCTCAGAGTTTGTATTCTGGGTGCCTGAGGACCATGTCACCCGGTGCAAGGTGCAGCCTACTAATGATGAGAGGACAGGGTAACAGGGATGTTGCCTAGAGGGAGCCAGCTCTTGGCCTGAATCTCAATATTTGCTTGTAATTGGATCCTCCTCGTGATGTGTGTCTGATACACCATTTAGCTTGCTGTGAGGTGCTGCCTAATAGTGCATGTGTGTTGTGCAAAAATGAAGCATCATTGTTATTTTGAAATATTGTTTCTGATGTGGAAAAGGTTGGATTTGAAATTGATTCATATTATTACAAACATCATTTTCTTCCATAATTATAGAAAGAATAACATTTTTTATAAACCAAGCATTGTGTTGGTGCCTCCAAACGCCCTCCTGTTGGCCAGTGTGCTGAACAAATATTATTTACAATGTGAAATAGCTTGGAAAACGCTGTTCTGGTCAAATCCTTTCATTTTATATAAAGAAAACAGAAATCTAAATAGGTAAACTCAGGGATTTGTCCAGTGTCCTTTATAGTTGGTCAATGTGGGACTGGGTCTGAAAACTTAGAATCTTAATTCTCAGCTTTCACTGTCTCACACTGGCCCCCCAAAACCTTAGGGATAAATTGGAGGAAGGCATTGATAGTTGAAAGGTGAATGTACAGAACTTTAGAGGAACTGCTAAAAGAACTGCATGTACACAGCTTAGAAATCTTTGAGGGCCTACTGTGTCCCATAGTGCTTAAAAATCTGTAGAATAGGGTATAGTAGTATTTGTGTTACGATTGTAGCTGTTGCTTCTAAAAAGTAATAATAATAAAGTTTAGATTATAGCAAGAGGAATTTAGGAAAGATACATAAAAATTGATGTTAGAATTGTATGTAAAATTTTTTCCAAAGAAAAAGGGCATTCCTACCAGGAGACCTTTCGGTTTCCTTTGGTGCTAATATTAAATTTTCTGTTTTGCTTTTGATTGTATTAAAATTTGTTCAGTTAAAATATGAGTGGGAAATGATTTGGGTTTAAGTAGTTCGTTGGGATTAAATAGGTTACAAAGACTATTGCCATTAGCCCTAGCTATTTTAAAGAAATACTTAGGAAACATTAAAATACGGGATACAGTGTGTTAACTTTGTCACTTTGGCACCTGGCAGCCATTTGAGTACCACCACAGTGATACTAATAGGAGAGGAAATAATGGGAGTTAAGATATAGTAAACTTTGGGTAAAATTGTGTTAATTTATAGTTTCTAGGTAAGATTCAGATAAGGCAGGGGTACATGTCTTAGGCAATTAAAAAAAAAACTCCACTGTCCAAACATTAAAATGGATGTATAAGACAAAAATGAATTATAAGTAAAGTAAAATCTTCTTGCGACAGTCTATTTAATCTTTTGGTGTGTGGGTGGTATTTTGTTTTGGTTTTGGGAGGTCAGTCCTTTTAAGTTTTCCAGATGATCTTCTGTATTGCTTCCAATTCTCTGTAGATTTTTAAATGTTTCACTTTTTAATGAAAAATATTTTGTTGCTTAATTAGTACTGGCAAACTGGAACTGTTTTCTGCAGCAGAAACTGGATATATGTCTAGCTAAGTAAATTCTGAGGAAAAAAAGGGTCATAATTGTCATTGGAAAATTTAGGGTTTATTTTTGTTCAATTCCAGTTTCTTTTTAGATGATAGTTGTGGGAACTACTAAGAATTTGAGGTCAATTTCCTTGGGGGCAATTTTTAAATTTTCTTTGGGTTGAGAGAACATTTACTATATAAACAATTCAAATAACAAAAGAAAGCGTGTTACCTCAAAGATGCTTGTGTAATATATAACAATATAACAACAGTTTTCTATTTTTCTTCCATTTACCAAGGAAGTATAAAAAGAATTAAAAGAAATATCTTATATTGCATATATATTTTTTCACTTCAAAGTAATTTATATATCAAATTAGGTTTTGTTTGAGATGATGAAATGAAAGATTTTGTAAGTAAGAGTACATGTTGATATGTGGAAAAAAATGTGAAGTTAAAACATGTTGGCATACTCCTAGTTTCTCAGAACAAGAAAATGACTAATCTAAATTTCATTTCAGAATAAAAACCAAGACAAGCCACATAAAAGCAACCTAAAAATTAAACTGTCATCATATTATTTGTTTTAAAACTATGGAGTAATATATCTGAGGAAGATTTCTCTCAAAATTGTTTTTCTCAATTTCAAGTAAGTAATTTATTTTGGTTAATATATTGGGGATGAGGGGGGTGGGGGTGAGCCTTGGCATTGAAGTTGATAAATCCTACTCATCCTTAAAGTAACAACTCAAATGTCAACCTCTTTAAAGCCTTCTGTGACTCTTTTGCCCATTTCTAAGAGATTATCTCTTTGGTTTCCCATAGTCCTAGCCCCCTTTCATATTGTGATAAAGGACCTACTACACTAAGTGTTGTGTTTGTCTGTAGGAACAAGTCACAGGGCACCACCCTCTGGTGCCTCCCTGCACTCCCCCAGTACTCTCCACCCTGTTGTCTGCTGCTGAGAGATGCAGAGAAAGTTATTTTACTTCTGTGAACCTTAATTTCCTCCTCTGTAAAATGAGTTAATAATTTCTACCTCTTTGGATTATTATGATTAAATACAGTTACCAGCAAATGTCTGATATATGTAGTAACATACGTGTTACTTTACCCTCCCAATGCCAGAATGGCCACATTACTTCTGTATATAGTAAGCACTCTTTAAAATGTTTGACTTGAACACACAGTACAATATGCAGATAATATAGAATTGTACACTTTAAACCTATAAAATTTTACTAACCAATGTCACCCCCAAAAATTCAATAAAAATTTTTTAAAAGAAAAAAAATTTACCTTACTTAAAAAAATGTTTGACTTGAAAAATGGAATTTTGTAGCATTTATTTATTCCTCACAATAGGACAAACTAAAATACCTACACGTTGTGGCATAAGGCTTTTTATCGTTGGTCACTGACTCACATGTCTATAGGCTATATAATTAATTACTTGTTTAAAATACTTAAAAAATTGATGATTTTTTGTAAGTACCTCACCCAGGCCTGATTTTTTAAAAAACTGTACGTGTGTGTGTACACGCACGCACACACACACACACACACACACAGAGTCTGATCTTGCCTTGAAAAAGGGCAGTGTTGAGCTATTGATCAAGGAGTAACTGTAGTTTTCCAGTGCTGCAGATTAGGCTAAGTGTAATCTCTTGTGAAAGAGCCTTATTTATCAAAGCTATCAGTAATGCCTTTTTTTTACATGATGGTGAACATGTTGATAGTGTGGGTGCCAGAGGTCACAGTAAAAGTGGCCAATAGGATTTATTGCTCTCTTCTTGTTTTTGCCTTTTGGGTATTGGTAACACACACAAAAATTGAAGCCTTTGGTTTTTAAACCTACTTAGGATTGTGGGATATGGCTCAAGAAAATTCATTAGTGCCTAGAGTTTCAATTCTCTTCACCATATTTTTTCTACATATATTTCCAGGTTTTACTTTGCTTTTTGGTAACATTGTCTTTTCATTTTTTCCATGAAGTCATTAGAAAGATTTTCAAATTAATTTTGATGATCACTCCTTGGTTGTTGATGTTTAGTGATTTTAAACCAGAAGCCAGGTTAAGTTAGTCAAAAGATCTTAATTTTACGTCATTTAACTAAGAGAGGTGATAAGTCCTTTATTGAGCCCTTCTTGTGTGCCCTGTTTTAAGTGATTTAATTTTCACATCAACTCTAAAATAACTACTGTTATCCCCATTTTACAACTGAGGAATTGAGGCATGCATAGGTCAATTTTTGTCTGAAGTTATTCAGCATATGTTTATTTCATAGCATGTAAGGATTAAAATGAGAGAACATGTATTACAATAAATGGTTGTTACCGGCCTAAACAGAAGAAGTGAAGCAAAATATGAGATGTATGTCTCCTAATACTTCCAGAATTTGATAGTAGCCATTGTTGAGACATGACAATGACCATGAATATATTCTTACTACTTTTTTGTGTGATAATATACCCTGGTACTCTGTACTAACCCAATTTTTGTCTGAGCATTGTTAATGTCTCCCCCAAATTCATATTCCCATTTGGACTGAATTATTTTGTTTTAGCTCTGTGTCTTTGTAAGGTGATGGTAGGACTTTAATATCAATTTGATATAAAATATTTTTATAAGTTTAGTTTAATTAGACAGGTAGTATATGAATATATTTTCATTGTGAAATTAAAAAAAAAACTGAATCAGGTAAAGCAAAAATTTTCCTTGACCACCAATCAACTTCTTTCCGTTTTTACAGTAACAAACCTCCCCAAAACTTAGTGGTATAAGATGGCAGCCATTTTTTAGCCCATGATTCTAGGCTCCCAGTAAGCTCTGCTCCTGCTTCTGGCTGGGCTGGCTTACATGGCTGCAATTAGCTGATAGGTCAGTTGGAAGCTAATTGGTCTAGGATGGCCTTACTCATAGGTCTGAATATTGATGCTGGCTGTTGACTGGGGCATTGGAGGGCCATGTGTCTCCAGCAGATTCTCCTTCATCTGGAGGCAGGACCAGGGTTTACAGGAGCAGCACGTGAAGGCAAGCCCCATGTATTTTTGGTTGTACCATGGGCCAAAGCAGATGACACTGCCAAGCCTAGAGTCAGTGTGGGAGAGGTTTCCTACAAGTGCTTGACTCATTAGGGGATTTTTAACTGCAGCAATCTACTATACCACTGTTACTGGCTGACTCATTTTTCAGGAAACATTTGCCAGTGTGACCATGCCTCTAAGCAATTTATTTAACAATTCAGATAATTTAGTTGATTTGTTGTTCTTGTTTTATTTCACTCTCATCTCTTAGTGTCATTCATAGTCCCGTTCATTCAACAAGTATCTACTGAGCACCAAGGAGTGCACAATAAGTTATCATGAGGTGAGCAGCAGATGGAATAGGACTGCTGTGTTCATTATCCAAGAGTCTTAAATTTGCCTACCTATCTGCTTTATTATATAAACAATTCTGTAAAGAGCAGACAGTTAATAACAGTTTTTTTTTAATGACCAACAGCATATGGTCAGTATCTCTTGTGTGCAGCATTTTTAAAATGTCTTACAAGGACTTCAAGTAAAAACTGTAACACAAGATTGTTTTGATCTATACTCCCACCAGCAATATGAGACTTTTTTTGTGTCTTCATGAAGATTATGTTCTCAAATATTTTGACCTTTGCTAATTTATTAGGTAAAAACATGGGTCTAAGTGTAGTTTTAATGTGCGTTTCTTTTATTATGAATGCGAGTGAGTGTCTTTCCATATTCTTGAAAGCCATTTGTATTTCCCTTTCAGTGTGCAACTTGTCTATCTTTCACCCATTTTCCTGTTGCCAGTTGGTCTTTTGCTTATTAATTCCATAGAGCTCTTTGTATATTAGAAAAATTGAGTTGCAGATATTTTTCCCATTTTGTTTATTCTTATGGTAAATACCTTTAAATAACTTTATTTTTTTATTATTTAGATAACTTTATAAAGAGCTTTTATATCTTAAATGAGGCTTTTAGATCATTTAGCTGAAGTTAGATTTAAATATTAGGCATGGAAATAGAAGAAACAGATCCTGACATTATCTCATATTATTTAGAGACTTAACCTTTTAAAACTCTGTGACTTAAAATGAACAGTTTCAAAAGAATCCTATCTTTGATTTACTTTTTTCTCTTGTAGGTTTG
>VMDR010009762.1:0-32556 GCA_007922815.1 Macrotus californicus
TGATGATAACCCTCCATGAGATCTCCATTTCTGTGATTCTGTTCCTGTTCTAGTTGTTTGCTTAGTTTGTTTTTGTTTCTGTTTTAGGTTAGCACTCTCTAATCTTTTCATTGGGTAAACCTCTGTCCAAAACGTACAATCATTACAAACCATTTACTAATCCCCTTGCCGTCCTGATATGCCTTAATATGACAGAGAGGCCTTCCTAGAATTCCTCCAAGACACCTGGGGCACTCTTCCGCTTGTCCAGTTGAGCCCTGATAAGATCTTAAAGTACATTCAAAGCCAAGCACAGTGGGATGACTGCAGAGAACACAGGGGAAAGCTCCCCTCACCTCTTCCTCACTTACTCTTCAATTTAAAGAATTTATTCTTTTTGGCATGAATGTGGGGAGGGTATCCTCCCATACTTCATCCCATTGTTTTCTTTTCAGAATTCTGAGTCCCAAAGAGAGATGTAGTATAGCCAAGTGATCATCCAGAGCAGGTTTTAAAACGAGTTTTGCCTTTTAACCCTGGGCCAATTACTTAAGCGCTGTTAGTCTTAGTTTGCTCAAATGTAAGATGGGCATAATAATACCTACTTTGTAGGGTTGTAAGCATTAAATGACATGTTAATATAACTTACATAGCACAGAACCTAACACAAAGGACGTTAGTTAGTAAACTGATTTATGTGGGTCTTAAATTTGCCCCCTCTTAGACGACTTTTCTTATTTAAATCAGGTTGTTGGGGGAAAGCTCCAGGACTGCCTGGTAGCACTGCAAATAAGAAGGAAAAGGGGAGCTTCCAATGGGTGATTATAAGTGCCAAGAAAAGGGGAAACTTGGATTTGGTTGGAGGTGAAGTCACCTTTCTTTTTTAAATTAATCCTGTTTCTAAATTAAGTCTGACATTTTCCTGAGCCATTTTTAGTTGACATTAATATTTCCTACTGCTGTAATTTATCCTATAAGATCAAATCGTTACACTGGTAGGCAGCTGACATTAAGGATATTCCCTTCGTTTCTACAAATACAAGTAACTCATGTCCTGAGTTATAATTCTTGTTCATTTCTACACTCTGCCTTCCTGAGGAGTAGATAAACCACAAGGCACTAACACCAGGGATTGTATGAAAAATCATCTTTTCAAGGTCTGGCTCAGCTTAGGACAGCCTCAGCTCTGTCTCCTATCCCTTCTGTAAGGTGATCTGTTTAGGATAACAGCTCCTAAGGCCTTGCAAGACCATGGCCCATAATAGAATTACTCCTCTGTATCTGTTTTAGTTAGTTAGCCCAAGTTTTCACCGTTCCTAATGGGTAGGGTGAAAACACCTTATTAGGAGAGGAAGAGGTGCATATGTTTTAGAAGGTAAAAACCCATTAACCTAGTTAATATGTTAACTAGTATAACTAGTTCTTCAAATGTACTGGTTAATGGAGGCTTTTATACACTGCTGTGCTGATATATCATTTTGCAATCGTAGGCAAATGTAGAGAAACCAACTTGTCCTGGTTAGCCTGAGATTTTTCCAGTTTTAGTACTGAAACCTGACAGACCTAGGCAGGCCCAGGAGGAATGGAAAATCACCAGGCAGGAAAACTGTACCGAGGCACACTGTAGCTTGGGACCCAAACTGCCTGCGACCCTACCCAGGACAAACAGATGCCGGGCTAAGACTGGGGTCTGGGGTCGGCCTCTCTGTCATAACAGGATGTAGCTTTAACTTGAGCCTGACAAGATGTATCAAAAACAATGGTCAGCAGAAACGGTACCCAGCAACCAGCTCTAGCCAATCAGACTCTGACACCCCAACCAATTACCCTTTGAGGGTTTTTGCGCTTAAAAACCCTGCCCTAAGAGCAACTGAGCGAGTCTTAACCTCCCTTGGTTGGCCCCACTTGCCCCCACAAGTCTTAACCTCCCTAGGTTGGCTCCACTTTCCCTTCTTCCCCTCTAATAAACCCTGCTCCTTAGCTCGCTGCATCCGTCTGGTTTCTTGAGTGACTCTGACCTAACAAGTCCCTGTACATATGACAAAACCCTTCAGTCCTGGGCAAAATGGGACAGTTGGTCACTCTAGCCAACAGACAGACTGTTTATAATTTCTTGTTCCTCCAACTGTGGTCCTCAGAAGCCACGCAGGCATCACCTGGAAGCTTGTTAGAAGTGCGGCATCTCAGATCCAGCTGGAGACCTGCTGTGTTTGGGTCTGCATTTTAACCAGATCCCCAAGTCATAGGCCCATTTGCATTTGAGAAGCGCTGCTCTCCGTGGGCTCTCGGTTGGAAAAATCAGAATTGGTTTTGGGTCAAATTAAGCAGGTGACTATTCCCTTTTGTCTTCCCTTACCTGGTTTGGGTGCCTCACCCCCATTTCAAGGCCTTCGGCCCTCTCAGGTTGCCCGTGTTGACCTATCCTTCATCTCCTACCGTAATGTGCTGCTAGGGGCTGTCCTCCCTGAAACTCTGCCTCTTTTCTGTCTAAATGTACACGTCCTGAGTCTGCTCTCTGGGCATTCTGTTAGAGGAATATGTATCTAATGTAATTAATTGATACAGACTACTCTGTCTGTGGTGCCACCTTCCCGAGGGAACACATTTTCATTTTTAACAGGACCTTATAGGGGAGGTCATAATGACAGGGACTCCAGGAATCAATGCAGGTAAGAATTTTGGAGGAAGTGGGCTTCTGAGAGCCCCTCAAATCCCACCACTATACATTCCCTATTTCCACGAGTAGGAAACACACAGAGTGAGGTTTGAGATAAGTCCATGTAACTGCGCCGTACCGCCTAAATGTGAGGTGTGAACTGGATGCTACAGACCATAGCTAAAGACCAAAGCAGGGAAGGACAGTGAAGAATTTACGACATTATCTATTATCAAGGTTAATTATTATCTTTTTGTTGCTTCTTTTCTTTTCTTTTTTTACTTTTTCAATTACACGTGACATTCAATATTATGTTAGTTTTAGGTACACAGCATGGCAGTTAGACATTATACAACTTACGAAGTCGATCCTCCCAGTAAACCTTATACCCACCTGGCGGCACACATAGTTATCACAACATTGTCTTTGATTAAGAGGTTTGGTTTCCAGGAAGTACCCATTAAGGCTCAAGTACCCAGGGAGAAAAAGAAATGAATTTGAATTTTAAGTGTGAGGGAATGGCCCAGGGCTGTATTGCTCAACAAAGGCTCAGGTTACATCACTCTGTCACCTGTAAGTCAAGGCTTCTTTTGACCCAAGATAAAAAATGCTTACCCTTCACAGTAGATGTACATTTAGGGCTTTGATTCATGAATTAATTTCCTTTTCCGGTGGCAGGCATAAATTATGCTTTCAGTTCTCACGTCTAAATTTGTAGGAATGACTTTTTGATGAGAGCTTCAAATATACAATAAATACAATAGTACAATAGTCATAGTAATAAATATTCAAATACTGTTTGAAAAATATTTATGCCTGCATTGCTCTTCTACCTTTCAACATGCCTTCACATGAATATATTACTGGTTCAGGACAGTTAATAGCCGAGCTACCTCAATTCAAATATGTCCCCTAATGATTCAGAAGGCGTTCAGGTCGTTAGGGTCCCAGAACGACTGTCACGAACTTGGATTGTCAAAGTGCAAGAAATGCGCACTAGGAGATATGTCCAGCACCTTGTGAGAAATCAGTTAGGGTTTACTGTAAAACTAGAGATTCACTTAGCCCTAGGAAATACAATGAGATACACCCCTCTTCGAGAAAATTTTCACCTAATTCAATAGGAGTATATCTTGAAGGGCTTCACGAGTTTGCAGACTTAGAGAAAATCGGAAAACTCCACTGACCTCTGACCACTAATTTCACGAACTTCGAATGTACCATCTGGAAACCGCCTTTTTCACGTTTCTGAATGATGCAGTTGTAGATGCCACTGTCTGACAGCTGTAGAGCCAGGATCACAATGGCAGGGTTATTGGCGACGGTATGGATGGTGCGGTTCTGGTACTGGGGCCACACTTTCGCTTTTCCAGATATGACACTCAGCACCATATCACTGTTTTGGTTTTTTTGCCAGTAGATGCGAACTTTTGTCAGGTCGTCAGCAGAGATGTTGTAATCACAGGATAGTACTGCTGTATCTTTTACTGCCTTGATCACCTGGCTGATGCCTAAGGAGAGGCAAATAGAACAAGGCTTTAGATATTTATTAAACATATATTCCTGCACAAGCAGGAAATCAGAGTTGGCAGTAACAGAATGCACAGCATCGTATCTAGTGACTAAGTACAATCAAGGAATGCAGTTTGATTTTGATATTTTATTGCAGTTAAAAATTAAATAAAATTTACCATCTTAACTATTTTTAAGTGTACAGTTCAGTGATGTTAAGTATATTCACCTTGTTGTGAAACAGACCTCCAGAACCTTTTCATTTTGCAAATCTGGAACTCTGTACATGTTCAACAGCACCCTCTCTCCCTCTCCCTGGTTCCTGGTAACCACCGCTCAACTTTATGTTTCTATGAATTTGACTACTTTACATAGCACATATAAGTGGACTCAGGCAGTATTTGTCTTTTTGTGACTGACTTACTTTACTTAGCATAATGTCCTCAAGTTTCATCCATGTTTTAGCATGTTCTAGAATTTCCTTCCTATTTAAGGAAGGGTAATAAGATAATGATGGTAATGAATAATATTCTAATGTATGTATATATATTCCACATTTTCTTTCTCCATTTATCTCTCGATAGACAGTGAGGTAGAAGGTCCACTAGTCCTGTAAGAAGAAGGACTTTGGAAAATCTAGCATGTGAACTCCAAGCACAGGTTAGACATGTACTCAACCCACAGGAGTATGGAAGTCCTAGTTAAGAAATGTGAGATCTTGAGGGGATTTTCATGATCATTTTTACAGATGGTCTCTTTGATCTCCTGATCTGGATGCTTTAGGATTGCCCTTTATTCAGTTTATGCGGGCTCTCTGGCTGTACTTTGGCTGTGATTATTGATAGCTCATTCATTGGTGGGTTCTCTCCTCTGGCCGGCTGACTGGGAGTCACAACCCCCACCACGTCTTGTATGCGGTTGTACAGATGCTGGTTAATAAAGCCATACTACCCAGAAAACCAAACCCATGTCAATAAAAGCAGCCCATACCACATCAGCAATATCAACAGCAATTGAACAAAAATTAAGGAAGGTGGAGAGAGATTAAGAATATTATAAAACAGGAAAAAGGGAATATGAGATGACTAAGGAGAGAAAAATGATTCTGAGAGGGAGAGGGAGGAGAAATCATAAGACTAGGGAATAGAAACAAGACAAAGAAAGGGAGAAAATAAAATTTAAAATGAAGGAAAACAGGCAATAGCAAAATGGAGTGAGAGAAGGGGAGAGTATGATATGATGTTTGAAATAGGGAGCTAGAAAGGAACAAAATTTCAGAAAAAACACAAGAGGGTCCAGAACAATGACAGCTGAGCAAAGATTAATAAAGAGGGAAAGAGAATAAAAACATAAGAAGGGGAAAAAGAATGAGAGCTGACTAAAGGAAGGAAGAACGGTTTGGAGAGGACAGAGGGCGGAGAAATAGTAGGAGTGAGGAATAGGAACAAGGCGTAGCACGGGGGAAAATATACTATTTACAATGAAAATAAGAAAGGGCAGGAAGAAGGCAAAATGGAATAAGATAAGGGCAGGGTACAATGTGAGACTTGAAATAAAAGTGAAATAAAGTAATGTAAAAATCTGAATAAAAAGAATAAAAAATAAAAGATAGAGAATAGTTAATTAGTTGGAATACAATTGGAACTAAAGAAATATTAAAAGACTATGCAAAAGGAAGAAAAAATAATGCAAATTCTGAATTTCACTCAGGATTCATCTCAGCAGAGTTTGGCGTTTGCCTTCTGTCTTCTTTTTCTGGATCTCCCTCTGGCTTTGTATCATTTCAAGGTCCCAGGGTGAGTCATCCAACTTCTGGCAGCACCTCGCGTATCACCGCCTTCACCTGCCTCTAGAGGGGGCTTCTATTGTGTTGGGGAGGGTGGGACCCCAGGTTCTCCACTGGGGGGCACTGTTCAGTCTTCTGGAAAAATTGTGGGTGCATTCCCCTGCCCCTGCACCACCAGTCTTGGTCTGTCCCAGCTTATTTCCAATAATGCATAGTTTCTGATGAACTCGCTGTCCATTTCAAGGGAGGGGCCAATCTGTGTAAGAGGGTCAGCTCTTTCCTGCTTGGTGCTGATGGCAGCTCTGTGTGCCAGCCAAGGCTAGGTGAGGCCTTGATTCTCTCTTGCTGCACTGATTTCTGATCTCCCTGCTTTGCAGGCCTCAGTGGAATAGGGCTCTAGGAACCAGTGCATTTTGTCTTCCTGAGAGAAGTTCAAAATGAGCCCTTTAGCTGTTTCTTTTTCTGCCTTTCTCTTGTAGTACGCACCCCACAGGGGGTTCTTGAGCCTGTGCTGCCTCTTTTGCAGAACTTCCCCATTTGATGTGGTGGTGCTTGCAGTCCTGCAGGAGGCAGGGGTTGGGCGCATCCTTCCCTTCCCAGAGGTTTGAACTCTGCTGGCAGGGGGAGGGGGTTCTCTGCCTGGCTGTAAGTGGTCTCAGGTGTTCAACTCCTGCCTGTCCACTTTCCAGTCCACTGCCCTTATAGCAGACACAATTCCAAACTCTTTACTCTGTGTAGCCTCCAGCCTGCTAGCTGGGCCTGGCTGGGGCCAAGAAATCCCCTTGCTGTGCACCTCTCTGATCTCTCTGTCCAGCCATATTCAGTGGGAGCGAACCACACTTTTTATCGTTTCCCCTTGTTGGTAGGGCAGCTGTGCACAGGGTCCCTGCTCAGCATGCTTCAGCTCCCCTTTTAAAAAGTCTTTCTGGGCACACTCAATGCAGAACTGAGTCATTCCACACTCACCACCTCTCCCAAAAGTTGAATGGCTCTCACCGTCCTGGCCGGCTCCAGCCTGCCTCCGCCGACCCAGGTGTGGACAGAACCGGCACCCCTCCCCCCCACACTCTCCTGACTGGGGTTTGCTGCTGCAGCTATGGGTGTGCTGCTCACTGTGTGTGTCTGTAGCCTGGATCTCTCCTACTCTGTGTTTCCAAGTCACTCCTGGTCCAGGTCTGGGGGTTCTGTGTCCGAGGAGGGAAGGAAGCGGCAAAGCTGTGATTTCTGACTAGGCTCTCCACAGCTGCAGGTGCCTCGCCAGGGGGTATCTCCCCTTCCACCTATAAAATCTCCTTTCCGCCCATTGTGAAGCGTCTTCTGTACTCTTTGGCTTCGAAACTTTGTATCAGCTAAGATTCCATTGAATGTTCAGTTTACTTGTCGGCAGTTCACCGAGAATCCATGTTGGGGTCAAGAGCAAGAGGACTCAGCTTCCACCTACTTGGCCTCCATCTTCTCTCTGGTTCTTTTTTTGTTCATTAGTTTCATTTGTGAGTTCATCAAATGGCCTATCTGGGTTTTGTATTTCCTTGAGTTTTTTCGTCACTGCAATCTCAAATTTTCTGTATTTTAACTGCGGTCTTCCATGACTTTGCGTCTGGTTTCTGGAGACTTCCCATTTCCTTTCTGTGCTTCCACGTTACCTTGGTTATTCTGGTTCTTCATGAATTGTTTTTCTGTCTGTGAGTGCTGTTCTTGTTTAGATAGTTTCGCTCTTAACAATAGGTAGGTTACTTTCTTTTGTTTTCCAGTAGATGGTGGTATAGCACAAGTTTTTGTTTTCTCTTACTTGTGGCGTGAAGTTGAGGAAAATGCCACAGAACCACTGGAGCGGTGGGTGTCCCCTCTGCGTTCTGCTCCTCTTGCTTAAGGGGTACCGCCAGCATGGTGGAGAACCAGTTTCATTGGCTCCCGGCACTGCCTCCTCGTTATGAATGGCAGCTGGCCCCACTGTGTTGTTGGAGTTGTCTCCACTACCTCTGCTGAGTCTGTGGTGATGGGTGGGGCAAGGGAGGCAATCTCATGATTTTGCAGCTCTGTCCTCCGGTCAGCAATGGCTGCCAGCACTGCTGTGATGTTTAAGCATCCAAGTCACCACTCCTGGGCTCTGCTGCGATGGGGAGGGGGAAACAGAGCTGTCCTCTCAGGGCAGGGTACCACCTCTGCATTTCTTACGCTCCAGGCTGTAGTGTGAGGGCTGCAGCCTGACATCTCCACAACTGCTGTGCTCGCTGGAGCCACAGTGGGTGCCGAACTGTGTCTTTATCCACGCCTTCCCAGCCTACCTCCTACTGGTTCCAATACACACACCTGCAGATGGGTGGATCCATGAGGAGGTGTGTGTTGAGCAGGGGATCCTTTGTTGGGTTACAGTTGTCTGACTTCTTATGAGCTTCAGGGAGAGACAAAGAAGTCCTCTCACTCTGCCATGATGCTGATGTCAGTAAAAATGAGCTAATTTTAGCGATGGTTCTTAAGGAATTTTTGTCTAGTCATCTAAGAAGTGTAAGTATCTCTAAAGGTCAGTGGTATACTATGTGAGGCCACCTTGCAAGATGCCCATGTTGAGGAAGAATCAGACTGAAAAGAGGAACCAAAAGCCTGCAGGGCATTTTGGAAATTCCCACTGGGACCGCTTCTGCTGATGTCCCTGTGCTAGACACTGCATTTTAACAAGGCCTCCAGGTAAGGTATGTAAAATGAAAGTGTGAGCAGCACTGGTATAGCCTATGCCACTCCCCTGCTTAAAACCCTTCCATGGCTTCCCAGTACCTTCCAGATAATATGGCCTTCAAGCCCTATGGAGTCCGGTCCCCCTCCCCCCACCTCCCACCCCTTCACTTCCTTGCTCTTGGTTTCTCACACTGGCTGCTCCTTCTACTTTCTCCCCAGTTCACTCTTACCACTCTCCCCTCTGGCAGGGAAAGCCAGTGTTTGTTGGTCATACCTTCAACTGGCTGATTATTTGACTAATTTTCATTTTCTTCCTAACAACCATGAATTTCATGAAGGCAAAAGCCATGTCAATTTTGCCCATAACTTGTCCCCAACACCAAAAAAAAAATTGTCTTGTACTTAGGAGATGCTCAATGTCTGTTGAATTAATAAATGATTAAACAAAAGAATAAATGCATGTGCCAGATTCATCCTTACCTTTGTGCCTTTGTCCATACTGCTGCCCCACACAGAATTCTCAGATGATCACCTGTCTTCCACCTGCCCAGCTGCCCCAGCCCACGCTGGTCCGCCTTTCTCAGGTCTTAGGTTCTTACAGTTGGACCAAGTACTTCACTGGTCTTCACTTGCTTGTGAGTTAGTTTTGCCTCATCCAATTGAAAATACTCAAATCTCTTTGAAGGCAGGAATCCCAGGCTCAGTTTTTAAGGCATATTTGGTAAGTGTTCAGGCATAAGGAGCTCATGGGTTTGTCTGTGACTCAGTACGGCAACAGTAAAATCAGGATGTAGCTACAGAACAGCAACTTTCAACCGGTGAGCCACAAGAATTTTTAAAACATGCAATACCTGACTGTTTAGTCAGGGGCACGGACCTCTCTTCCCTTAGATTATCAAATGAAAAATGACAACAGACAACACAATAATAGCTGTCTGGTGTGGATTAATCAAAATTATACCTATTTTTTTGTCAGGGCAGCAAAAAATATATTTTTTTGGTGGGCCATAGAACTTTAGTAATTAGTTTATGTGTGCCACGAAATGAAAAATGTTAAAACCACTTCTACAGAACAAGGTACTTTCCTAAATATCTTTCTTTAGCTCAAAGATCATCTTCCATTTGCCTATGACTAACTTTCTGGTATAATTACTAAAGCCTTGGTTTTAATTTTAATGTTCTTTTTTTTACTCCTACAATTTTTAATATATTTTTTATTTTATTCAATTTATTTTTGATGCTCTTTTTATATTTTCTCTTCTTAATTTGTTTCTCTCTCTGTCATATACAGACACCCCTCCCCCGAGAAAGCCTGTATAAAAATCCTTCTAAATAATTTGAAACTTAGACTCTCCAGAAGACTCTAGTTTGAGATGCTTTCCCAACTTCTCAGAAGAAAATTGTAATTGTTGGAAATGTATTATAATTGTCAAAGACACACAAAACAGTCAAGTAATTTGTGTGCCCTAACATCTCTTCCCTTCCCTCAACCTCTCTTCCTCACACCTTTGACATTCCGGACCATGCCCATAGTGCAGACACGTTTTAAGTAAGCAGCTCTTCACACAGGGACTTTTGATATTCGGCTCTTTGTAGACTGGCAAACTGGGCTGGAGTCAAAGCCTTTACTTTGGGGAAACCAGATACTATACTGCTCAGCAGAAAGCAATCTTCTGTTTTGACTTTAAAAGTGACGTCAGAACCGTTCTATTGCCAGGATGGGTCCTACCCTTCCCAATAGTCCCTTAAATCCAGCACCTGAGCTGAAACAAAAGCCTCCAGAAGTCAAAATATTCTTTGCAAAACATACATGAAATAGTTATGTAGTAAGTTTCACATAACTGAAAATATAATTTTGTGTTAAATCTGATGCACTTAATGCCGGATGCCAGTGGCCACAAAGGGCATCAATACCTAAAGCATAAAAATAAGTATTGAGAGAAAAATTTAACGTTAAGAAGATTGTATGCCTCAGCTGCTTTCTCTTTCCCTCTCAGAGCGGAAATATCAGTGCTCCACTTCTGTAGCAGAACACTTTAGCTGTGTTCTCTCACAGGAACACAGCTCAGTAATCAGAGCCCTAAGCCAGTGCACTTAGCGTGTCACAAAATGCAAATGAGAAATTAGTATCCATGGAAGAGACCACAACTCTAAGCTGGACTTCTGAATCAGCTTTACGGTTTTGTTAAAATAACACTATCCCATCCTCGCTTTAAGGTCTGGGTTATTGAGCTAACTAGGTTGCTGACTTGCTGTGTGATCATGGGCAGGTCCTTTCTCATTTCTAAAATGGACAGAAATATGCCACTTGGCAGGACTACAGAGAAGTCAGCACTGAGAATATCATCTCCTTTCTCTAGACCCTGAAACAATGGACTCAGTCAAGTTACTTACCTGAACAGAAGTAAAAAACAGCAGCCAGCACCAGAAGCTGAAAGAGCTTGAGGTATGAGCTCTTAGGTGGTAGTGTTCTCCATGTTAACGTTTGATCCATGGCTTTTGCTGCTTATGATGGAAAATGAAAGGAAGTAATTTTGCACTAAGTGACAACTGGGCACCTTCCAAGCACGCACCAGGCTTGAGCAGAAGATAATTCAGTTGCCCCAAACACTGGGTTCAGTTATAAAACACACCAAGAAGAGGCTGATGGTATACCTATGTCTCCAAATTCCCCAATATTAAAGATTGTGGATTTGACAACCTGAAAAAGAAGAATATAAAAGTAACTCAAGAAGAAAGGTCAGTCCACTGTGGGGTAAAACTCACTAGTTGCCTGCCTAAAATAAGTTGAGGATCCTAATCTGAGTGATCCCCAAACCAGGGCATGATGGCAAGTTCACAGTGAAGGTTGGGTGGACTTTGGGGAGGTAACCCTGCCTTGCACATGTTCTAAGAACCAATCACAGCTCTCCCATGGAATGGCTCTCTGCTGAGTTGGGATGATCAACTCTTGGTTAGAAATGCAGAGAACTACCATATAATGGCCAGTCCGTGAAAGTTCAGATCCTTTTCAGAACATACTGGTTCTCAAAACTATAAGGATTCAGTGTACGACTCAACAAACATCATTTGCACAGAAGGTCACTTACACAACCCTAAAGGGATTGATCCAACAAGAGGATATAACCCTTATAAACATATATGCACCAAACATAGAGGCACCTAAATATATGAAGAAAATGCTGATGGACAATAAGGGAGAGATCAATAGCAATATAGTCATAGTAGGGGATTTTCACACCCCACTGACACCAATGGATAGATATTCTAGACCAAAAATTAACAAGGCAACAGCAACCTTAAACAACACACTGAATCAGGTGGATTTAATTGATTTTTACAGAACATTTCATTCCAAAGCAGTAGCATATACATTCTTAAGTACACATGGAACATTCTCAAAGACAGACCATATGTTAGGACAAAAAAATAAGTCTTAATAAATTCAAGAAGACTGAACTCATATCAAGCATCTTCTCTGAGCACAATTGTATGAAACTAGAAATCAACTACAACAAAAAACTGAAAAACATTCAAACACATGGGTGCTAAATAACATGTTATTAAACAATGAATGGATTAACAATGAGATCAAGGAAGAAATCAGAAGTTACATGGAGACTTCTGGTCAAGATGGAAGCAAGGGAAGCACAGCTCACCTCCTCGCACAACCACATCAAAATTACAACTAAACTATAGGACAACCATCACCCAGAACTGTCAGAAATTGAGTTGAATGGAAGTCTGACAACTACAGAATTAAAGAAACCACATCCATCAAAACTGGTAGGAGGGGCAGAGACGTGGAGATGCTGAATGGGCTGCTACTACACCCATGTGTGGTTGATAAAAATTTGGGAAGGATGTCTCTGGAGTGAGGAGTCCCAATCCCACACCAGGCCCCCGAGCCCAGGGTTCCAGTGCCAGGAAGATAAGTTCCCATAACTTCTGGCAGCAAAAAGCAGTGGGGATTTAATCAGTGGAAGAAACTTCTAGAGTCCCAAGCAGTTCCTCTTAAAGAACATGCACATGGACTTATTCAGACTCACTCCTGAGCTCCAGCACCAGGGTAGCGGCTTGAAAGGCACCAGTGGCTTAAGGGGAGGAACTGAAGTGTCTGACATCAAGGCAAGAGCTGGGGGAGAGCTTTCTCCCAGACAGAAAGGCAAACAGAAGCCATTGTTCCTTTTCTGAACCCTTCTGCCACAGAGCTACAGAGCTGGCCATATCTGAGACTCCATCAACCTGGCTAACCCTGTTTGTCCCTCTCTAGAGATTCCCTGAGACACTGCCCCACCCAAGCTGTTAAGACAGGCTGTTCCATATGAATGGCTGGTCTTGGCTCATGCTTCACAATTTCCCAAAGTCTCTCAAACAAGCAAAGCTGGCCTCAGTGAGCTCTAAGCCCCCTTACCTCTTGCTAAGTGGCCCCAGGCCTAGCACTAACAGTAGCCAGCCTAGTTTCACAGCTTGCCTTCCCCTGGGAACCTCTAAGCCCAGCACACATAGCAACTGTCTGCAGATTGCTTTGTAGTTCAGGCAGGGTGGCCCTGTGCAGAACAATGATTGGTGCTGATCTTGACCTGCACCACCCAGGAAACCCCAGAGCCTGAATATACCAGTGGTCAGCTACAGACTACACTGAAGCACCACCACTCTGCCCCTGCACAGTTGACTCTCCATGGAGGGCAGAGGTTGGTGGTCAGTGGTCATAACCAGTCCTTGTGGCTGACTGGCCTGGGTAAATCCCTCCCACTGACCAGCCAACAGCAATCAAGACTCAACTACAAGAGGAGGGTGTACTCAGCCCACGTGAAGGGTGTACCTTGAGCACCCTGCTTAAGTGATATGGGAGGCTGTGCCACTGGACCCTATAGGACACCTACTATATTAGGCCATGTTACCAAGACAGGGAGTCATAGCAGCTTTACCTAATACATAGAAATAAGCACAGAGAGGCTGCCAAAAAGAGGAGACAAATAAACATGGCACAAATGAAAGAACAGATCAAAACTCCAGGAAAAGAACTAAATAAAATGGAGTTAAGTAATCTATCACATGCAGTTTTCAAAACACTGGTTATAAGGATGTTCAACTTACTTAGTGAGGACATCAACAGCATAATAAGGACCCAGTTAAATGAAGGATACACTAATGAAATAAAGAACAATTTACTGGGAAACAACTCCAGAGTGAATGGAGCTGAGAATCAAATCAACGATTTCGAACATAAGGAAGCAAAAAACCACCAATCAGAACAAGAAAAAAAAATCCAAAAAAATGAAGATAGCTTAAGCAGCCTATGGGACAACTTTAAGCATTCCAACATTTGCATCATAGGGGTGCCAGGAGAAGAGAAAGAGCAAGAAATTGGAAATCTATCTGAAAAATAATGAAAGAAAACTTCCTGAATTTGGTGAAGGAAATAGACATGCAAGTCCAGGAAGCACAGAGAGTCCCAAACAAGATGGATGCAAAGTGACCCACTCCAAGACACATCATAATTATAATGCCAAAGGTTAAATATAATGAGAGACTTTTTTTTAAGTGTGGAAAGAATTATTTTTGGTCACAAAAGATTTGTCAATTTTTTAAAGCACCAGTAAATATGTGCCTAAAACATCTGATACAGATTGTAAGAGTCCAAAATTCTGGCTTGATTTTTTTCCTAAGAATTTGACACTCAGTCCTTTCCTTGAGTCAGAAAGGAGGTGGTGAATTGGCCCCTTGCTGGAAGTCAGTTCCTCAAGGTGAAGGGAGACTTGCAGCCAGCACAGGCCCACGAAGCCTCTCTTCCACTCCCCTGCTGGAGTTCCTGGGAAACGGGGGATTGGGTGGGGGTGGTGGCGGGGGTGGCGATGGTTTTATAAATCCTTTTTTGAAAAGCAAGACCAAAACATCAGAAGAGTCTGTAAGGAACACAGGCTGTTCCAGTTGGGCTTTTTTTTCAGAAGCTGCCATGCTTCCATTCACCAAAGACTGTGCTTTTTAATTACGTTTTTTAGGAAAGCACGCCAGCTGGGACTGAGCAGGAAGGGGCCCCAACTGTTGGCAATACAACGATACTACAAATTGCTCAACAGAGAAGGAATCGTGCCTGAGCATCCATTTCTGGCACTTCTTGTGGCGGGAGGTGCAGCATCCCCCCACCTCCCCACCCCCCAGCCCCCGGCCTTGCCACTGGGAACAGGATGGAATTTTCTCCCTGTTCCCCAGGAGGCAGTCCTGGGACCCGCTCCAGTTTGTCTTCTGGGGTTTCTTTGCAAGTGATCAGTCCAAATGTGGATAGTTTAAGGCTTGCTGATTTTCCTTTCCATGTCAGTGTATATGTCTCATATTTTTTAAAGTTGAAGGTTTAAGGTAACAGTTTTATTAATGGAAAAAAATGGATGGAAGAAGGGTGTTTGGAGTAAAGGCCAAAACACAGCTTCCTTCTCTTTTCCCCTTTGAATTGAGTTAAACCGAAACAGCTGGGCCCATCGGAGAGGTAGGAGGTGGTAGGGCAGTGGCTGGGGGTGCAGAGGGGAGAGGAGGAGACTCAGAGCACTAATGTTTTCCTGCCTGCAGTCATTGTCCCAAAACTCCCACCACTGGAACAGAGGACCCAGTACCCTCTCCCGTTCTTGTTTCTCGCCTTTCAGGGCTACATGCACTGTTGTGTGCAATGTTGGGCTTCGATGCCTGCTCCTGCTACTATCAGTGTGTGCCTAGGGCAAGTTATTTAACTTCTGGTCCTCTCTGCTGTAAAAAGGAGATAATAATTTTTTGGCATCCTAAGGATTCCTTGAGATAACAATCCATTTAAAGCACTTAGAACTATGTATAGCAAACAGTAGATTCTCAGCAAATGCTGGTATAGTCCCTGCACCACCTGCTGATAGCCCCTTTAGGTTTTCCCAAGGCCCTTTGATTAGTTACTCGGTGGTGAGAGAGGCCCTGAATACAAGCAGTTAACTGGGACATGGACAAAGATAATTTGTGAACAGAATCCTCTTCTTTCTGGCAATTTCTGAAGATGTTCAGAAGGTCAGTGGCAGCAGCTGATCCAGAGAACATCCAGTAAGCACTGATGATATAATGATAAGGGCCCCTCTCTTCATTGGATGCTGGCGATCATGCCACACAGAGGTGAGGTACTAGGGCCTGCAGACCTACTCAGACTCACTCCCTGTGAGCTCCAGCACCGGGGTAGCAGCTTGAAAGGCACCAGTCAAGGAACTGCAGTGTCTGCCATCAAGGTGAGCAGAGGCCATTGTCCCTTTTCTAAACCCTCCCCCCACAGAGCCACAGAGCCAACAAGCTAGTGCCATGTCTGATACTCCATCAATCTGAAGAGTGACTCTTAAAAGCAGCAAGAGAAGAGAAGTTAGCTACCTACAGGGGCATCCGCATAAGACTGTCGGCTGATTTCTCAGAAGAAACTTTGCAGGCTAGAAGGGATTGGCAATATTCAAAGTCATGGAAAGCAGGGACCTACAGCCAAGACTGCTCTACCCAGCAAAGCTATCATTTAGAATCAGAGGGCAGATAAAGAGCTTTATAGACAAGAGAAAATAAAGGAGTTTATCATCACCAAACCACTATTACATGAAATGTTAAAGGGACTTATTTAAGGAAAAGAAGATCAAAACTATGAACAACAAAATGGCAATAAATATATAATTATCAACAATTGAATCTGAAAAACAAACTAAGCACACAAGAAGAACAGAGACAGAAACATGGATACAAAGGGCATTTTGATGGTTGCCAGATGGGAGGGGGTTTGAGAGAATGGGTGAAGAGATGAGGGGATTCAAGAAGTACAAATAGGTAGTTACACAATAGCCATGGGGATGTAAAGTGCAGTTTAGGAAATGGAGTAGCCAAAGAACTTACACACATGACCCATGGACATGAACTAAGGTATGGAGGTTGCCTGAGGGAGTGGTAAGCGTTAGGTGGAAGGAGGCCAAGGGGGAAAAATTGGAACAGCTGTGATAGCATAATCAATAAAATATAATTTAAAGGTGACAAAAGGAATCATATGTTAATGAACCAGTTTTGTTACAAAAATAAAATATTATGAAATCAGAAAAAAGTTACATGGAAATAAATGAAAACGAACACACAAGAATGCAACATTTGTGGGACACCGTGAAAGCAGTCCTGAGGGGAAAGTTCATAGCATCACAGGCCTACCCAAAAAAGTAAGACCAAGAGACTAAAAAGAAAAAACAAGAAGGTCAATAAAACCAAGAGCTGGTTCTTTGAAAAGATAAAAAAGTTTGACGAACCTTTAACCAGAGTTATGAGGAAAAAGAGAAGACCCAAATGAATAAAGTTAAAAACCAAAGAGAAGTGACAGCTGACCTATAGAAATACAAAGAATTATAAGAAAAATACTGTGAACTGGACAACCTGGGAGAAGCAGACAAATTCCTAGAAACACACTATCTTCCAAAACTGAATCAGAAAACCTGAACGGACTGATTACAAGTAATGAAATTGAAGCAGTAATCAAAAAACTCCCAACCCACGAAAGTCCTAGACTGGATGGCTTCATAGGCAAATTTATGTCAAATATTCAAAGAACTAACACCTACCCTTCTCAAACTCTTCCAAAAAATTCAAGAAGAGGGAAGATTCCCAAGCTCTTTTTACGAGGCCAGCATTATCCTAATTCTAAAACCAGACAAAGACACTACAAAGAGAAAACTACAGGCCAATATCCCTGATGAACATAGATGCTAAAATCCTCAACAAAATACAAGCAAACTGGATCCAACAATACATTAAAAAGATCACATACCAGGATCAAGTGGGATTGATTCTGGGAATGTAAGGTTGGTACTATGTGTGCAGATTAATAAATGTGATACATCACATAAATAAAATGAAGTACAAAACTCACATGATCATGTGAACAGATACAGAAACAAGCATTTGATAAAATCCACCACCCATTTGTGATAACAACCCTCAGCAAAGTGGGATTAGAGGAAACATACCTAAACATAATACAGGACATATACGACAAACCAACAGCCACCACCATCCTCAATGGGCAAAAACTGAAAGCGTTTCCCTTAAGAGTCGGAAGAAAACAAGGATGCCCACTGCTTTCACCTCTTATTCAACATAGTGTTGGAAACGACTTCTTTCTTAACATATTAACATAGAAAAACAAGTGTCTCAATTCTTAGAAGCCTCTTCACAAAGAATAAATCAACAGAAAGACCTATCAGTAAGAAGAGAAGAAAAAAGACACACCAAGCTATCCCATGAAGATAACAGTAAATGTACTTACTAAAGAACAATTTCTTTTTTCTTTTGTTAAAAATCAACGTATGAGATGTTCAGATTGCTCAGTTTTCCACAGACATCTCCATTTCAACGGCCTCTTACTTGATGGTTTCTCATCAGAGTGTGGTAGCTTTGAGGAAGTTCCCCTAGCTAAGTCAGCTTCTTGAGAGGGTGTGGCTGGGGCAAACCCCGCAGTGTCTAGAAGAGAGCAGTAGTCCTTCTGAGGAGAGGGAAGAAGGTAGTCGGAGGGGTGGGCTTCTCCATTGACTGGCTGGCAGGAGATACTCTGTGAGCTTTATGGGATGCCTGTTTCTGTGCAGGTCCCGAAGTTTTGTTTTAGCACTCAGAGTTATCCCTCTCTAGTCCCTGTCATGCCACTACAGCAGTGGGCCGCCCACCTCACGTGTGGTCGACACCTTGTGGAGAGTGCTCAGCTCGCAAGGCAACTTTTAATTGCACTCTCACCTCTCCATCCCATAATTGTCACAGAGTGGGCTCCTGGAGGCCCATGGTTGAGTGCCCCTCAGGGGAGCACAGTGATAGAACCAAAGAGTTGGGTGAGGAAAATTAAGTCCCCTCCACCCCATTTTCAGCCAGCTTGCTAATGCTGTGCCTTCTTTGTAAAATTCTGGAACATTCTGTGGGTGAATAGCTGACCCATGCTGGTCCAGCTGATCTGTTTTGCTCACGCAGAGCCTGGCAGCACTTTGCCTGGGCCTGCACCTTTCTGTCTGCTGTTGGCTGGAACAAGGGTGAGGAGCCTTTCTCTTGCCTGGGCTTGGGCTACCCTTGGAAGTTGTGTACTCAAGCCTGGGTAGCCAGGAAATATGGGCGGAGTTCATGCCTGTGGGGCTACTCTCCCCCGGACCGAAGCTAATGGATAACCCGCTTTCCCCTTTTGTTGCCCAGGTGACCTCCAGCAGACATTATCAAAACTCACCGAACAACACACCAAGTGAGTGCATTTCATTACATTTAAATTGCATCTCAATTTCAAAAAAACAACCTCTCAGACCAAGTCTGGGTTACTCCAGCCAGGACGAATAGGCATATCAAATCAAATTTTTGGATAGGTATATAGAATATTAATGATAATGAAAAAAAGACAATGGAATAAAAATTGCTGAGTTGCTCAAAACTCATCTCAAGGCTGAGCCATAAACATCCTGGAACAACTGTTACATGGGCCTATATGGACTTGACCTCTTCGGGGTTTTGGCCCTCCTCATTTGCATATTGGAGCTAATCAACCCCGTTAGCCTAGCCAGAAATCCTTCATCTGCATAAAAAATTACATTTTGTTTGTTTTGCCTTGATAAAACCTGCCTTTCTTTGATCACTAAGGAGGACAGTTTGGGTGGCTCCTTGGTCCCTGTCTCTCTCCTTTTGCTCATATAAATGCTTTTTGTTCTTCATTGTAGCCAGAACCTTCTGGTGAACACATATATGTTGATTCTATTCTTTTTTAAAATGATAGTATTAATTTATTCAGACAAAAGTACTCTTAGTTTTTCTTTGCTTTTATTTACTAGCAGGATGAAAAAATAATATTCTGCTGCCGAATAAAGGACGAGAGTTAAAAGTAATCTTAACAACCACCCGAGGAGGTACTATCATTGTCCTCTTTTATAGACGACGGGCCCAGAAAGGTGAAAAAGGCCGATATTTGTCCCCATAGCTAGGCGTAGAGAGAAACCGAGGCCTGGGCTTGGAGCCCACGTGAGTCACTGACAGTGAGAGCCGGGTTCCCAGAGTCGCTTCTCAGTTGCCCTCACGGGCGCAGGTGGCGATGATGCAGGCCCCGTCACCCCAGCTCGGGCACAGTGGGCCGCTGCAGTGCCAGAAAGCCGGTTTTGAAACCCCCAGTCCCGCTGAATTCGAAGTTGGCCAAGCAGAAATCACAGGACACTCCTTCACTGTCCGTTGAAACTGGGCGCGGTCCCCAGGCCCGGCGACGACGCAGCTCCGCCCCTGTCGCGCAGCTGGGCTCCTGCCGAGTCCGCCCTAAGCCCGCCACTGCCGGATGCGAGCAGGCCTCTTCCCGCACCCTGAACTCCCCGCGCCTGGCCCGCCCTTGCCCCACGCGCTCCACTCCCCCGGCCATCAGGTACTCCCCTTTCCCCTGCCGGCCCTCCCCCTGCGCTCTCCTTTCCCGGCAGTGACCGGGTCCCGCCAGCTCTCCTTCCCCTCCCTCACCCTCCCTCGCCCTGGTCCCTGGTGCGCGTTCTCCCACCTCCGCAGGGACCAGGGGCACCCCAGCACAGCGTCCCCTGCGCTCCCTCCTCCCGTGCGGTGGCCGGGTGCCCCCCACCCACATCCCTCCTCCGCCGGGCGCGTCCCCCGCAGGTCCCCCAGGCCCCTCAATGGAGAAGCAGAAGTCTGCCGGGAAGCGATTGACCAACCCTAGTTTTGAG
Organism: Macrotus californicus; assembly: GCA_007922815.1. Lineage (NCBI taxonomy): Eukaryota > Metazoa > Chordata > Mammalia > Chiroptera > Phyllostomidae > Macrotus > Macrotus californicus. The sequence goes on from VMDR010009762.1 coordinate 20,306, forward strand.
TTTATAGTTTCGGGGCGAAAATGTCAACTGTAAAAGTTCAGAGGAGTTTAAGGCATAACACCGTTCTGAAAGTGAGATGCTAGAGCATATGTATGAAAGTGGAAAGGATTTTCCAGCGGAAAGAGATGGTCCTTGTCCCCCGTCTGCAACTCACAAAACGAATACTCGGTGGAGCCAGAAGGAATTACAGAAAGGAAACTGAGGACGTTGGGAGAGAAGGACAGAGAGACTAAAAGTTGGTCCGGTGAAGCGCTCAGCACGGGTCATAAGCCCCCTTCCTTCTCCATTCTCCAATTAACAGTTCAGAAAATCGAGGTCCTTGGTGGGTGGCTTGTCCTCAATCACACAACTGATTCTTGGCAGAGCCAGGTCTAGCAGCCCAGAACTCCAGTACCTAGGCGTCATCTCTAAGTAATAAAGCACGTAAATAATGTTTTACAAATATCCTCTGTGAGCTAAGAAACTCAGCATGATCACTATTGGCATGCTCAATCTTCAGTTACTTTTCTCCAGGTGCTTGCCAGCCTGCATTCCCAGACCGAGAGCAGTGCAGCTGGGGAAGGACTCCTGGAAGCCCCAGGACTTGAACTCTGAACGGTGAGTCATTAGAGTTCAGGCAAGTTGGAGGGAGGACTGGCATCTTGGGTCTGGCATCAAGAGCTTGAGCTGAGGGGACAATGTGCTAGTCTACTGGTGGTTAAAGGTGTTCAGCTGGCCTGTGCAAGTGGAGGGGATGGGTCCAGTGGGGGCAGACGGGAGGGCTTTGAACTTGAGTACTAAACAATAGGGTACAGTGGAGAACTGGATACGCACCTGCAGGAAAACCAGCACTTTACCAAAATTGGATTCGTGGAGGTTATATCAGCTGAGATTCTAGGACTCTGGAAGTTCACACTTTAGAAGAAAAACAAAATTTACATACTGCTGTTGGAGGGAAGGCCATTAGGACGAAGCATTCTGGTTCATACATAGAAAAGTCTTTTCCCTGGTTGTGTGTGAGTAATAAAAATAGTGCTTCACAGAGATTAATGTATTTAGTCCTCATGACAAACCTAGGAGATTGTTACTACAAGGATATTTTTATCGCCGTTTTAGAGATGTAGAGGCGGAGGCACAAAGACGTTGCCCCAGAGAGTAGGTTTGTGCTGAGGTGAGTGGCCTGAAAGCAGAAGGTTCTGGTCCCAGTTCCTCTGCTCGCTGGTTGTGTGACTTTACCCTCTCTGAGCCCCAGTTTTATTATCTGTGAACTGCACACTGTGATCCCTGCCTAGTAATGAGCCAGAATGTGCAGGTGCCTTGTGAACTGTGCATTGTAGTGGCAAGTACTATTTAAGTGAAGGAGGGATACACTTCCAAGGCCAAATCCCAACTAAAAAGAAAATGATAAGCTTGGTTGGACTTGCAGAATGTAATGGGCTTATCACTTGCTGAGAGGCAAAGACGAAGTGGTAGTTCAAATTGTGGGCTTTGAAGTCAGATGGACTCTTAGCTATGCCACTTAGCTCGGTGACCTAAGACAAGTCACTTAGCATTTCTGAAACTGAATTGTCTCTGTAACCCTCATGTCATTCATTCGTAAAATGGGCCTAATAATACATTCCTTGTAGGGCAGTTGTGAGGATTAAATGAGGTGCACTTAATACAGTGCTTACAAGTAGTGAATGCTCAATAAAATGTAGATAAAACTATTTTTTTCCTGATTCTTCTTTCTCTTCATCCTCTGTGTGTCTTAATTTCCCCCCAGAGACAGCCTCATCATGTGTGGGGGGCTGATCGAGAGGTATGTGGCCGCCATGGTGCTGAGTGCAACGGGAGATGCCTTGGGGTACTTCAATGGGAAGTGGGAGTTCCTCTGCAATGGGGAGAAGATTCACCAGCAGCTGGCCCAGCGTGGTGGCTTGGATGCCATAGATGTGGAGGAGTGGAGGGTCAGCGATGACACGGTGATGCACCTGGCCACGGCAGAAGCTCTTGTGGAAGCTGGAAAAGTCTCAGAGTTGGATCGACTGTATTCCCTTCTTGCTAAGCATTACCAAGACTGCATGGAAGACATGGATGGCCGGGCACCAGGTGAGGGCAGCCAGTGGAGCTTCTGCACGAGTGGAGAATAAAACAGGGTTCACTGATACCTCAGTTGGTTGGAGCGTCGTCCCATCACCGAAGGGTGGTGGGTTTGATTCCTGGTCAGTGCACGTATCTAGGTTCTGGTTCAGTCCCCGGTCCAAGTGCACGTAGTCCCTGTTTGGGCATGTGCGGCACAGGTGTGTATGGAAGGTAACTCGTTGATGTTTTTCTCTCCCATTGATGTTTCTCTCTCCTTTTCTCTCTCCCCCACTTTCTCTAAAAAGCAATGAAAAAAATGTCCTTGGGTAAGGATAAAAAAAATAGTGATTGAGATTTACATATCAAGGGGACAGTAGTTTTTATAGTTGTGATAAAAATAGAAACCACTTAAATGTCCCATAATTTATTCAATTATGGTGATAATTTGTAGCCACTTAAAATTGTATAGATAAATATTTACTGATATAGAAAGATACTACATATTGAGTGAAAAATAAGTAGGTTGCAAAACAGGATGTATCGTGTGAATTCACTGTTATTAAAGGATGTATGTATATCTGTTGGGACAAGTCTGGAACAATATACACAAAGATGTTCATATTTATATCTGGGTAAAGGGAGTATTTATAGTTTCTTATTTCTTTTTGCTTATTTGTATTTTCTAAGTTTTCTGTAATGAACTAGTATAAAGAAAACATTTTTTTCATTTTCAAGAAGAATGGAAAGTGTCTCGTACAGACTTCTTTTCTGTTCCCAGGCATGCTCACAGTGGTTCTTGTCCACTTAGGGAAATGGTTACATTCACTTGGATGACCAGGTGATTTGAATTACCTCTTGCCTATCCTGTCTCACCTGCCTCTTCTCCTCTGGCAGCTTGAGCTGCCAGAACAAAATGCCACAGACTGGTGGCTTAATGAACATTTATTTTCTCACTGTCTGGGGGCCTGGAAGTCTGAGATCAGGGTGTCGACAGGTTTGGCTTCTCCTGAAGCCTTTCTCTTTGGCTTGCAGATGACCTCCTTATCTGTGTCCCCTCACAGTGCACATCCCTAGTGTCTCTTTGTGTGTCCAAGTTTCTTCTTTTGAGGATACCCGTCAGATTGCTTTAGGACCCACTCCAAGGTTCTCGTTTTAACTTCATCACCTCTTTAAAGGCCCAGTCTCTAAATACAGCCCCATTCTGAGATACTAGGAGTTAGGACTTCAACTTAGGAATTTTAGGAGACACAATTCAGCTTATGAGCTGATGAAAAGCACCTCCTGATGAAAATCCATCCCCCTCCCCACCAGACACTCAGGGTCTCTGGTGACCCCAAGGATTGGCCTTAGAAGTTGGTCTGTTCATTCTTTCTCCGCATCTGGTATGTCATCAGATTGACCAGTGGAAAGTTTCCTTTGTTCACTTTTGCCATCCATGGCCTTGTTGTGAGTAAGCCGACCATAGGGAACAATAATACCATACCCCACGGTATGTTACTGCCGCTGCTTGGTGCACGTGCGCATTCAAAGTTCCTAGTAGGATGGGGTGATGGGAGAAGCTTGATTATACCATTCTCACATGGAGGGGGTGGACCAAGGGCATCCAAGGGCAAGTTATGGCTCTGAACCCATTGCTCCATCTCTGAGCCTAGCGCTCTTCACTCTAGAACTGTGTCTTCTTTCTGACATTTGGGAATTCCAGTTATCAGGTTCTCATTGGGTTATTTAATGGCTTGGGCTTGGAGCATGCTGGTTTTGATGGGGCCACTAATAAGCCGATTATGTGATTTTGAGAAGGTTCTTAAGCTCTGCGCCTTAGCTTATTCATTCATTGTGATATCTCTCATAACTCTTATCATGCTAAGAGTTATATATAAAGTAAGGCACAGTATTGGCTTGGAATGGGGAGTTTGAGGGCATTTGTAATTATATTTTTTTGGCTTTCCCTTTCCATCAAAGAAACTTGGAAACAGAGCTTGATTCTTCCCTCCTGCTGCAGCCTCTTCTTCAGTCACACTGACCCTATGCCCTACCCGGCTCTTCCCCAGGCGGTGCCTCGGTGCAGAATGCCATGCAGCTGAAGCCAGATGAAGCCAATGGCTGGAGGATTCCCTTTAACAATCATGAGGGAGGCTGTGGGGCTGCCATGCGAGCCATGTGCATCGGTCTTAGGTTCCCTCACCTCAGCCAGTTGGACACACTGATCCAGGTGAGCATCGAGAGTGGCCGAATGACCCACCACCACCCCACCGGCTACCTGGGAGCCCTTGTGTCTGCTCTTTTTACAGCCTACGCTGTGAATGGCAAGCCTCCCCAGCAATGGGGAAAAGGACTGATGGAGGTGCTACCAGAAGCTAAAAAGTATATTGTCCAATCAGGTTACTTTGTGGAACAGAATCTTCAACACTGGTAAGTTTGTAGGTGTGTGCTCCGGCCAGGAAATGGTTTAGTCTGTGTGCTCACATGCTTGCCTATGCATGCCTAGATTCCTGAATCATAGCAGCCGTTGTGGTTCTCACCATCCTGTTTTGTCATCCATGGCATCCAGCCCCTCCCTGCCCACCTGCTAAGGATTTCAAGTTCAATTCCAGCAGTGGTTGCCACCAGGCAGCCAAGTAAAGACCTCAGTGGGTAGTGCAACCGTGGGGGTGCTTCCCTCATGTACAGGGATTCTGTTCTGTATTCCAACTTTCTACAGTTTTTGTGGCCAGCCTATACTGAGATTCCTGTTTATTTCCTGGAACTTGTTTTTCAGTGTTGTCTTGACACACAATATTTTGAAACCCTTGCCTAGAGTGCCCAAGAAATAGTTTTTCTACTAGCTAATTAGTAGGTGGGAAAACCACATCTTCCCCTTTTTCTGAGCTTACTGCACATTGCCTTTCTTGGAATAAAAAGGTCCAGAGGCTTTCTGCTGAAATCACACATGGTCAGGATATTCCAAAGGCCTCCTTCAAAAAAAACAAAACTCTATAAGGCAGTGATGTGTTAATTAGTTTGTGTAATTATTTCACCATGTGTATGTATATCAAATCATTATGTTGTACACCTTAAATATATACAACTTTTATTAAGAAAATAAAATATAGTCCTGGCTGGTGTAGCTCAGTGGATTGAGTGCCATCCTGAGAACTAAAATGTTACCTGTTCGATTCCCCCTCAAGGCCTGGGTTGTGGGCCAGTACCAGTTGGGGGTGTGCGAGAGGCAACCAATGGCTCAGTGTTTCTCTCTCACATCAATGTTTCTCTCCCTCTCTTTCTCCTTCCCATCCCCTCTCTCCAAGAATAAATAAAATGACAAAGAGGCATCATTAACATCAATTGTTTAAAAAAAAGAAAAATGTATAAGAACAGACTAAATAAATAAAGTTTCTCCCTTGAAAGGTAATACTTAACATCATTCTCAACTCAGGAAAAACAGATCTTTACTTCTCACCTTTAACTTGTGATATGTCTTTTTAATTTAGCAACAGGTATCCGTGCCTTGTTTATGTCTGTACTTAGCAAAAACTTATTGAATCGCTGGTACTTACATAGAGCTCATTGTGATTTTTATATCATTTTTGAGTTGATACAAGAAGTTGAAGTCATCTAGGAATGTTCCCTGTTCACACATCCATCTAGTACCCTTCCTTATGGTTATCAACTTTATTTTTTCAATTGACTGTAGTTTCTTTTTCTTCCTACAGGTCCTATTTCCAAGACCAATGGGAAAAGTACCTAAAACTCAGAGGGATTTTGGATGGCAAATCAGCCCCTACCTTCCCTAAGCCCTATGATGTGAAGGAGAGGGATCAGTTCTACACCTCTGTGAGCTACTCTGGCTGGGGCGGCAGCAGTGGACATGATGCCCCCATGATTGCCTACGATGCCATCCTGGCTGCAGGAGACTCCTGGAAGGAACTTGCCCACCGAGCCTTTTTCCATGGTGGAGACAGTGATTCCACGGCTGCCATTGCCGGCTGCTGGTGGGGAGTTATGTATGGTTTTAAAGGAGTGAGTCCCTCTAACTATGAGAAATTGGAGTACAGAAAACGGCTGGAAGGAATAGCGAGGGCTTTACATTCTCTGGGGTCAAAGGAAGATACTGTAATTGCCCTTTAGGGAAATAGGCTGTTCATTTCTGGTGGTTTCTTTTTTTGTATAGTTCCTTTTCTGCTCAGTTTCTTTTCACTTTTTCCAAAGTCAAGAGTCTTTGTTGTTTTTTTTTTCAATTTATTCATAAATGTTTTCTTTATGAACTAATGACTTTCATAAAATCTACTTAGCAAAACATGTTACTTATTTTTTGCAAGCAAAAGATAATTTTTATTTTTTTTATCATTTTTTTTTATTGTTCAAATACAGTTGTCTCCATTTTCCCATCACCACTTTGCCCTGCCCCACCCACCCTCACCTCCTGTCCTCGATCCTACCCCCCTTTGGCTTTGTCTACGGGTCCTTCATACATGTTCTTTGACAACCCTTTCCCTTCTTTTCCGTTATTTTCTTCCCTCCTCCGCTCTGGTTACTGTCAGTTTGTTCTTTATTTCCATGTTTCTGGTTATATTTTGCTTGCGTTTGTTTTGTTGATTAGGTTCCACTTAAAAGTGAGATCATATGGTAGTTTTCTCTCACTGCCTGGCTTACTTCACTTAATGTAATGATCTCTAGTTCCATCCATGCTGTTACAAAGGGTAGGATCTCCTTCTTTCTCTCTGGTGCATAGAATTCCATTGTGTAAATGTACCACAGTTTTTTGATCCACTCATTGACTGATGGGCACTTAGGTTGCTTCCAGCACTTGGCTATTGTAAATTGTGCTGCTATGAACATTGGGGTGCATAGGTTCTTTTGGATCGGTGTTTCAGGGCTCTTAGGGTATAATCCCAGCAGTGGAATTGCTGGGTCAAAAGGCAGTTCCATTTTTAGTTTTTTGAGGAAATTCCGTACTGTTTTAACTTTGTACTCAGGAAATTTTGAGATAAGTCCCTTGGGCACCTGAAACTCAGTCTTCTCAGGCTTCTGTTCTTCCTAAATATGCGTCTTCCTTTCCTGAAGAGTCTTTATCAATGGATGGGGTCAGCATCTCCCAAGCTAGGAATCTCATAGCTTCCTATTTGAGTCTTTATTTTTATCAGCTAATCTTTCACTAAGTTTTTTCTGTTGTTTCAGGTGGGTTCCCCCAAAAGTTGACTCTGAGGCAAAGATTTGAGTACAAGTCATTTATTTGAGAGGTGATTCCAAGGAGCACTGGTAGAACCATGGGGAAGTGAAACAGGGAAGGGAGCGGAGACAGTACGAGCAGGTTACCACTGTCAGCAAGTGAGACTCAGTCCATTTGGCTTCTCTTTGTAAGGCATTCCTCACAGTGGTCCCACCTGAGTTACCAGCAAACTTGGGGTTTGTTTATTTATTCACCGACTTCCATCTGACATTGGTCATCCTCACTACTAAGTTTCTGGTGCTTCTTAGCCTGCCTCTTGTGCAAGCCAAACGTGAATGTCTCAGGTGAAGACTCAGAGACGCTTGCAGTGCAGGCTGTAAGGTGCATGGGAACAGCGAGCATTATGTGTAGGGTCCTAACAGAATCTGCTAGATGGTCTATCTTCTAAATATCCTTTAAGCCTATCACCTCTTTTACCTTCTTGCACCAAGTATTTTTCACTTGGATTTCTGAAATCCAGGCCACTCAAGTATAGAGAGATGCTGCTCCTGGCGTTGTTTGGACTTTCCATGGCATGGCACTTAATATGTTATTAGTTTTTTGTTGCCTATTTACTTGTCTTTATTCTCTAGAAGGAACTTAGCACACAGAAATATGTAATCAGTGTATTTTAAATGAGTGTTGTTAATTAGCCTCCTGTCTGTAGTCTTGCCTTCTTCATAACCCTGCTGAGTTATCTTTACAAATAACAAATCGTTCATGCTGAACTACTAAGCATGTTCAGTGACTACATCATCTTGATGCTCTTCCTTCTCCTTTTTGACTTGGTAAGTTCATACTCATCCTTCAAGCCTCAGCTCAGGTAGACCCTCCTAGGTGAAACCTGCTCTGATTATTCAGGCACATGGCAGCTTTCTCTTCACCGCACATACAGCCTTCTGTCCCTAAGCTTCACCACACTGATCCTATTGTGTGGTAATTGTCTTCTGGGCTGACCTCAGGGCTCCTTATGAGGGATTGTGTCTTATTCTTTCTGTGGCCTCTCTGCCTGGCCCCTGAGAGACATTCACCAAATGTTTAGTCTGGAAATTCAGGATTTGTTGATGTGAATGCGTTCTACATACATTCCTGTGTCTTCTGCTTCATGGTTGCCAGGAGTGACCTGGCCAAGATCCGCAGAGAGAGACTGAGAGTTTGATGCTTTCACCATGCCTGTGTGCTAACATAAATGGGACGAGGCTCTTCACTCTGTATTTGAAGCAGGATTCCAGCAAAGGCTTGGGGTTTCTCATTGTTTTATACATAAAGGGAGAGGGAAATCCTGAAGTTCTTTTTCTGGCTCAAAAAACTCTCACACATATTTATATATTTCAGAACAAAAGACGTGTTTTAAGTATTGCAAATAGGACAGCAGATGCTTCAGCAGGACAAACCAATCAGAATTACAGACTTTTAGGAATGGTGGGTTACAATTCACAGAACATAGTAATAATCTTTCAGAATTCAGGTGCCTTAAGAGACTCCTTTGTATAAATACTTTGAGGACAGTTTTAGAATAATAGAAAACAGTATATAAATTTTTACACAAGATTCCTGAGCAGACAATGAAGATGGAGAATCCTGGGTCTATTTTCAATTTTCCACTTGATAAAAACTGACTTTATAATGCAGAATAGTGTGTGTTTATCTGTAGCTGTAGAAGAGAAACCATTTTCTTGAGTATGCGACTTGTTGAGGTGGTTGGGTGGTGGTGCTTTGACGTGGTCTGAAAGTGTCCACTGGGTGTGCTGGCTGTATGTCCTCCCAGGAGGTGCAGGCCAAGGTCAGCTACTGCTTGTGTTCTGCCTGAGGCCTAACCAGCATGGGCTACAAAACAATCTGCTGACGGCCACTGCTTGTGCTGGGCTTGGAGGTGCCCAGGAGAGGCCAAGCTGTGAACCAAGGCCAGCTACTGCAAGTCCCAAGCTTGGGGCCACTTAGTGAGAGGTACTGGGCATGCTGAGGCCAGATGCTGCTTGTTTGAGAGACTTCAGGAAAGTCTGAGGCGTGAGCCAAGATAGGCCATTTGCATGGAGAAGCCACTGGAAGTAGCATATTGGGTGGTGTGGGGCCTCAGGGACTCAGCAGGGTTGGGGAAACAGTGTGAGAGACTCAGACATGGCGCCTGCCCACTACCTCTATGGAGAAGGAGCTCAGCAAAGGAACTGTGGGCAAAAAGGGGCCACATGCTACACCTGACAAGCTTGGAGGGGGCCTGCGTTGCTGCCTTACAAACTCAGGGACCTAAAGTAATCACATGGGATGGTCTGAAATGAAAAGCTTTCTAACTAAAAGCAGGTCATGACGGTTAGGCATGTCCTGGGCTAGAATCTTCCCCAACAAAAGTCAGTCTGTACCTTAATTGAGCCTGTCTGTTGTCTTTTTGCATCTGTGATAACGCACCTCTGGAATGTCAAGTTTCCTTTTTTTTTCTATTGTTGTCTCCCTTTTCCCACCACAACTTTCTCCCACCCCACCCGCCCCCACCTCCCACCCTCAATCCCACCCACTTTTGGCTTTATCCAGGGGTCCCTTGTGCATGTTCCTTGATGACCCTTTCCCTTCTTTCCCCCATTATCCCCTCCCCGCTCCCTTCTGGTTACTGTCAGTTTGTTCTTTATTTCAATGTCTTTGGTTATATTTTGCTCCCTTCTTTTTTTGTTGATTAGGTTCCACTTATAGGTCAGATCATATGGTATTTGTCTTTCACCGCCTGGCTCATTTCACTTAGCATAATGCTCTCCAGTTCCATCCATGCTGTCGTGAAGGGTAGGATCTCCTTCTTTCTTTCTGCTGTGTAGTATTCCATTGTGTAAATGTACCACAGTTTTTTGAGTCACTCATTGACTGATGGGCACGTAGGCTGCTTCCAGCACTTGGCTGTTGTAAATTGTGCTGCTCTGAACATTGGGGTTCAAATTTCCTTTTATTAGACCCCTGAAAACACAGGTACCACACCAGGGGGAGACCACAGACCCGCTCACTGTTACTGTTATCATGTTAACCTTTGACTGTTAATGATCCTGCACTTACCTATGTAAAAGAAGTGTGTCTATCATTTTACTTTTTATCCAATTCCAGAGGTCCCCCACTTAGCTTTCTACTGCCTCCCTAATCTACCATCAATAGATTTCATGTAAACCCCTTACGCCCCCTCTTTTGATCGAAATGTATAAAATAAGGTATAAAACTGCCGTTTTTCAGAGCATTTTCTCAACTCGTTGAGGTTTTGCTTCCTAGCAATTGTTGTCAGTTTGGCTCAAATAAACTCACAAAAATCCTTACAAGTTTGGACTTCTCTTATGTTGACACTACCTTCCCTGCCCATTCAGGAAGGGAAAGGCAAACTCCCCACACAACTATGGCTCATGAATTTTCTTTCAAATCCCTGGTTTTCAGTTGGTGGAGGTAGGGAAGGGAAGTCTAATCACAGAGCAATCCTGTTTTCCTCTTAGTAAGTCCTACAGGGATTTGGCTTTCCAAACCCTTCAGTCTTTTCAGAACGTGATGGGGAATGGGGACAGGAGACTTAGTATTTGTTGTTTTAAGGTGTCAGACTTTAGCTCCAATTGGAGACAACAGAGAAAGACTCTTTAGAAATCTTACTGTGTTTGCTTTGTAGATTCTCACTCTTCATCACAGGCACACTTCAAAAAAACTTTAGACTTTCAGACTCCATTTTCTCAAACCTTAAAACTTCGTCCCCAAACTCAACCAGTGCCCTTGCTTCCTATGTCTCTGAGAAAAAGAAAGAAGCAGTCAGAATTGCACACCCCCATCAGCACCTCTGTCCATCCACCTGCACCTGAGCTCATGGTCTCTGGCTTCTTTCCTGACTGTGAGTGCTCGTGTGTGGTGTGTGAGTGTGGGGGGAGGGGAGAAAGGGCGGAAGGGAAGGTAGGAGGGAGGGAGACAAAGTGAGAGGATGAGAATGAACAGGGGAACGAGGTAATAAACTAAATTATAAGCACAATGTTATAGAAATCAATAAAAATAATCTGACACACAGTATGAATTTATCATGCTTATCAAGTTAACATATATAAGCTGAAAAACAGAATAGGTTATGTGTAACATTACAGAGATTAATATTTTTTTGACCTGCTATGTGACGATGCTTTATTCGCTCTCTTTGTTACCTAAGATTGTTAGATGTTGTCTAGAAGTCTTGGTAATATATATCTTTTAAAGATCTGCAAAATTAACTTTGGCCTCATTCACCCTTCTCCAAGCTTCTTCCACCTCCAAGTTCTCCATTTAGTCTTCTTTTTTGTCTCTCTAGGGCAAATAAATGTGCATTTTTTCTTTTAATAGCCACAGAGCTCCTGGGAGTGTGGGGGAAGGAGTGGAGACACTGCTGACCTATGGGGTTAGGTCCTTGAGCAGCGGATGCTGGGGTCTGGTTAAAGATCCAGGGGTCATCCAGACAGGGCATGGGGGACAGTCGCCTTGCCATCAACTTTTTTATCTTTGGGGTTTTGTGGTTGAAAAAGTGATATCCAGGGAGTAGATGAGACTCTTTCCATTCAGAGAAGAAAAAGAAGAGGGGGAAGAAGAGTTGCTGTGTGTCCAGCACTTCAGCACAGCCTATTGACAGAAGAAATTAGGGTTAGAGATGTCGCCAATTGTCCAAAGTCACTCAGCTAGGATGACATGGAGCTGGGATTTAAGCCCAGGACTGCATATCTCTAAAGGCTTTTTCCTTTGCACACCCTCTCCTACACTCTAATTAGCTATAATTTGAATTTTTTCCTTAGACAAAGACAAAATAAAACCCAGGTGTGAGATGGTGAAGGTAGCAGCCTGAGTCCTCTCTTCACCTTCCCACAGCTCTGAGGTAAGTTCAAGAGGAAGGCTAGCTGTGGGCTTGAGATCCACGTTTGGGGCAAGGGTAGGGAGGGGGCAGAGCTGAGCCCAGGTACAGCTGAAATGGACAGAGTATCTTCATTTTCTTTTCTTTTCTTTTCTTTTCTTTTTTCTTTTCCCTTCCCTTCCCTTCCCTTCCCTTCCCTTCCCTTCCCTT